>CAKNXH010079134.1:0-41824 GCA_932178445.1 Andricus quercusramuli | reverse complement strand
ATACCTATAGAAGAATGTGTTCTTGAAAAATCAAATTTTATCAAAAAGTTTTTTGCTTCAACTTTGTGACATAGCCTGCTATCAAAAAGTATTGTAAGACAAAATTTAAAAAAATAAAAATTGCCAACGTGTTCTTAAATTATTATTTGAGGCAGTAAAAGATTTAAACTGATGGAAATAAATTTTACGGGAATTGATATTGAAATACAAAATTTTAGCTTCGAAATTAAACTTTAGAATTTACATATTTAATAAGCAGAATAATTATTCCTATAAACCAAAAATTTGGCTGCCGTAAAGCACCTTCAATTTGTTTAATGATTTGTCAAGTTGTCAATAATGGTCTATTTTATACCATAAGGAAGGAATCTTTTTACAACTTATTTTTTTTTAGTTTGAAAAATAAATTTTTATGCATGCATTTTGGATTTTATAAGGGCCGAGTAAAATATAAATTCCTTCCAGCAAAATATTCCGGATGTTAATTCTCTCTGCCGGCATATTTCATCGTCAACGAATAATTGAATTCTGAAGAATTCTGCAGAATTTATGATGAATTCCAAAGCATACAAGGTTAATTCTAACAATTCTGAAGATTCATCTTTGAAAAAATATGCTACCAGAAAAAATTAAAATCCGGCAAAATATGGCGGAAGAGAAAATTAAAATCCGGCAGAATATGCAAGAGAATACGCGTTTTAGAAGACCTTCAGAAAAATAAAATTTGATGTAAAATATTTTTGACATTAAAAAAAACATTCATTTCAAATTTCGTTTATCAATTTTGATATTAAAATTATATCTGTTTAAAATAAAGGGCAACACTGGATATGAATTTCTCCGCTTAGAAATGATCAGCATTGAATTTTGTATGCTAATTGCTAAGTTCTATTTTTTAAATATCAGTGCAAAATTTTATAGAGACAGTTTAAAAAAGCGAATCAATTTGAGAAATAGTATATTTGTAAACATATGTTGCAATTATTGAAACAATTTTCTTTTGTCTAACTTTTTGTTACATAAAATCGTATGAAGCTAGAATTTTATGGAATTAATGGTACAAACAACGAACGTGAAGAGTAATATTTTTTTGTTTAGGATATTTGGAAATTATTTAAACAATTTTTCCCACCTGTAAATCGTGAAAAATTATTATTTTCTGGAATTGATGACGAAGTTGATGAATTTTAAAAGTAATATTTTCGGTAAAAGACAATTTGAAATTATTTAAACAATTAGGCTGTTAGCTCTAAAATAAGAAAATACTGATTAATAAAAATCAATAAGAAAATAATAATTTTTTACGATTCAAAGGGGAAAAAAATTGTTTGAGCAAATGAAAATTCTTTGATTGATTGCGAAATTTAAACGAAAAATAATATTTTTAAAATTCATCATCCCGATAAATAGTATCTTTTCACGATTTACTTTAAAAAAATGCTCAAACAAAAAATAATGGTTAATTGGTTATAAAATGTCTGGAAACTTGTCACTTATTGAATAAAAATATTCTATGTTTAAAAAATTCGAAAAATATCATTTTTGGCATGAATTTGACACAAAGCTGGTATTTTGAATTTTAGGGGAATTTTCCGGGCACTATACAAGGATGTTGGTGGGGGGGGGGGGGTGAAAAATAAAAGTTATTGGGCGAAAATTATTACTCAAACATTAGTTAAGAAGTGATTAAACAATAATTCACAAAAATTTGACTGATTTGAAAAAAAAAAACAGGGAATTTCTTTTTCCGGAAATCGAGAGACAATTTTCTAGACCAACACGCTGCCGAAATAAACTTTTTCTGACCATGTTAAGAAAGCAATTTTTTATGCGAGAAATTTTCTGATTGAGCCTTTGTTATTATTTTTTAAGATGTTCTTTTAAACCTAATTTTCTCTAATAAAATTGTGTGTGACAACTGGAGGACCCAATTGTTAATAAATTTCAATTCCTTAGATTCAGTATGAGTATTCACAAACTAATTAACTAATTAACTAACATTAACTAATATTAAATTCAAAATATTTGGTGTACTTAATCATTAAAAGATTTTGACAGATAGTAATAAGGTTTAAAAAAAGTATGTGAAAAAAATTGCCTATACAGAATGCAATATTATAAATAAATATAAATGTATTACCATTAATTTATCACATACAGTTGAAAACTTCAATGATCGTTGTCAGATCTATAGGCTGCTCATTTTCACAAGTATCAACCTCATCTTCTTGACGATCAACCTCATCTTCCGCTAAGGACAATAATTTTCTTTTCCTTCTTACAGGAGTAGTCTGCTGGTGGCTAGGGAAATTATTTTCCTCTTGATTCAGATACTGATATTGACCGTGATCACTGGTGGTATTCATTTGACGTAAATTTGTGGAATGTAGAGAATTTTGAACTAGGTTCATTGATGCTGAACTGCTTCCTGACAATGTCATAGATTTTGATCTTTTTCTGAAAGGTGTCTTCTTCTTTCGGGTCCCTGAAGCTGCCACGGACTCCGGAATGCCTCCTGGGTATGTCAACATCTGCTCTGATGTACTTCGTTGGCTCATAAATTGACCCTGAAGCTGCTGATTAGTAAAATTAACTTGATTTTCCTGAGTCAAGCACCCCAAACTGGAGTGATGGTTTTCCGAATTTTTGATCATCTTCTGGTTAAGATAGTCAATCTCTTGCTGAATCCGCTGCCGATGAGCAATTTCGTTAGCCATAAGTAAAAATGTTGAAAAGTCTCTAGAATTTGGAATCGAGTCCGTTGATTCCGGACTGCTTCCTGAGATTATGGATCCCAGACTACTGACTGGAGATGACCTCTCTGAAGCGGATTTCCACGTCAATGAAGGATTGGCAGCCATCAGGTGTCCTGCAGCTGGAGTATTAATTATGTAATCACACGAAAAATGGTTAAGGCCTTTCCCGGAAGTCTTAGAGTCTGTAACTCTTCCCGAAGATGTCTTCTTATTTTTCTTGTTCATCAAAGGTTCTTTCATAGACTCTGGAACGCTTCCTGTGTACGTCATCATCTGGTCTGATACACCTGGTGGGACCATAAATGGACTTTGCGGTTGCTGTTTAATCAAACTAGCTTCATTCTCTTGATTTGAGGATTCTAAACTTGAATTAAAGTTCAGAGATGATGGTCTAGTTTTGCAGGCATCTTTAAAGGCTCCGAAGATGCTGACACTTGACTTTTTGGGCTTGAGAAATGATTCTTCCTGATGGTCACTTTCTTCTCTATTCATCATAAACACTTTTTTCCACAAAATTCAATCTTTAGGAAGAATTTTTATAATCCAAAATTGTTAAGTTTCATTAGCAACGTTTATCTATTCACTGCGAAATTAATAAAAACAAAACTTTGTTTTGTAACAGGTAAGTTCTGGGAAATTAAAGCTTTAGATGTAAACACCTGATTCGAAAGTTAGACACTGAAGAGATCGGAGTTTAACTTTACTGTCGATTTTATCGACTGATTTGTACTCTACTATCCGTTTGATAAATCCTGGTCTGAATTGCAAAATTATGCTTTATGAAGGATATTGAATTCAATTCAAAATTACTTGATCCTTAACTTGATAAAGCTGATAAAAAAGACACATTAATTTTTGCAACAAATTTTAGAAGAAAGCCCTAAGCGTAAATAATAAAGAAATAGTTGCGATCATAATTGTTTATTTAAATGTAGTTATTCTCATATTTAAATGTTTTTTGTTCCACTTTAGACAAGAGTGGCAATTTTAATTTTAAAAAGCTCATTCTATTCCTTCAAAGGTTCTTTACAATTTTTAATCATTTTTTGAAATAAACAAATTGCTGAATAATATTGATCAAAAACGTGACGTAAGAATTGAAAAACCTTTCAAGAAATAGAATGAGCTTTTTTGAATTAAAATTAAAAAAAAATTACGAGCTTTGCCTAAAGCGAAATAAAAAACATTAATATAAGATTGACTACATTTAAATGAACAATTATGACTTGAATTATTTGTTCATTATTTATGCTCAAGTTATTGCTTTTCTGGAATAGAGAGATTCTTGTTATCACATAAAAATATTTTTAATTACGTCCATAATTGTTTAAAATATTTCTTCAACTACAAATTTCCTTAATTTGGTATTTTTAATACAGTTAGATTTAAAAAAAGTTAACTTTCAAAGAAATAATTTCTAATGCTGACAGAAAATTCAGTACAATTTGATTTAAAAACGAAAAACGTGAAATTGATTGAAAATTATTTTTTAATCAACAAATTTGTTATACAGGGAATTAAAGAAAAAGCTTTTTTAACGAATTTTTCGATTTTTTTTTTTAAGAATATTTGAATGATTATTTGAATACAATGTTTTTGATCATTTCGTATTTTTCCTAAAGTGTGATTTTTAAAGGGAGAAACACTTTAATTTCGCAGATATAATTTCTAATGATAACAGAAAAATAAAAAAGTAAAAATATTTTAAAATATTTATTTCATAAAAAACAATTTCGGGGTATCTTTCAATACAAAAATATTGTTTTAACACATTTTTTCAAAATATCTACTCCACTAAAAACTATTTGTTGAAAGAGTTCTTTGACTATAACGCTTTTTGAATACTTTGAAATTTTTTAGTACAGTGTATCTGTTTTTTCGAATTTTCGTGGCTATCAATTTTTTGAAAAGAATATTTGATAATTTATTTGTAATTATTGATAAAATTGAAAAATAAAACGAAATTTGAACCTGAATTTAAAATTAAAGAATCTTATATAATTTTCCAACTGCGATATTAACTAAAGAATAACACTTCGAATTGTAAAATCACGTACCTACAAGAAATTATCAATATTCTCTATGAAATTTATCATTGAGGGTCAATACAATTCCCTAGCGATTATTATTCTTAATTATTTCATTTCATAAATTTGGAATGTGTTTCACTTATCCAAAAATATACACTAAATGTAATTGAAATATCAAAAAGTGGAAGAAATCGGCTATTTTTGTAATAAAACATATGCACTTTTTTATTTCTGTATAATTTTATTTTTTGCAATTTTCATTCTTAATATTATGATATATGTTTATAACATACAATATAGGAATATAATATATTGATATAATAGAAGATTAATTTCCTGCGAAAAATAGCCAAATTTTCAAATAATACATGAATTTTCAACCCAATATGTAGGTTGAATTTTGAACTTAAAAAAATTATTTTTCAACCAGAAGTCGAATTGTTAATTTTTCAGTTGAAAAATTAATTTTCGTTTTAAAAAACTACAAATTTGAAACAAAATAGTAAAATCTTCTACAAATCCGATAATTTTTATCAAATAGTTTCATTTACAACATGAAAGATGAATTTTCTACCAACACTGGAATTTTTAAATTTTGGGTTAGAAAAGTTAATTTAAAACAAAAAAAAAACGAATTTTCAAAAAAATAGTTTCATTTCCAACCAAAAAAATCATTCTCCAACCAAAAAAATGTATTTTTCAAAAAGAATTTCAACTTCGAATCCAGTAATTGAATTTTCTACCAAAAGAAATAAATTTTGAACCAGATATAGGTTGATGTTTCAACCGAAAAAATTGGTTTATTTTTTTTTGATTATTTTTGGATTTAAAACGGAAAAAAAGAATACACTTTCAACAAAATAGTTTAATTTTCAATTCAATAGTTGATATTGCTGTCAAAAAATATTTAATTTTCAATAAAAACATTTCAGTGTAACCAAAAAGATGAATTTTCAACCAAATAGTTGAATCGTCGACCAATCCAGATTAATTTTCAAGCAAGCAGTTGCATTTTCAGCCAAAGAAGATGAAATTTCATTCATTTCCTTGAAAATTCTTTTTTTTTCATAAAAAATTAATCTTCTTGGTAGGAAATCCCTTTTTTTAAATTGCACTACTTGGTAGAAAGTTGAACTGCTTTGTTTAAAATTACTGGTCTTTGTTAATTATTTACCATTTCAGATGAAAATTCATCTGTTTGATTTAAAATGTAACTATTTTGTTAAAAATTTTTCTCTTCAAATCAATTTTTTCTTAGTTTAAAATTCAATTTTTTTGTCAAAAATTAATCTACTTGGTTGGAAATTTATCTCTTTTGTTGAAAATTAAACTATTTTGTTAAAAATCAGTTTTTTTTTCTTGAAAATTAATTTTGTTTGTTGAAATTTAAACTAATCCATTTTTTAAATCAATTTTTAAAAAGTCTCTTTTGACTGATTAGTCAGTCGTCGAATCCGCATTATTTGCATCAATCAAAATTTACTTCGATCAGTCACTTTTGATTGATTCAACAAAGTGTATAGTTTGTTCATTTAATTACATATTTTATTCAACATTCGTTTTTTTTTCTTTGGTTAAACATTAATTTTGTTAATTGAAAGTTTAACTGTACCAATTCTTTGGAAATTCATCCATATATAGGTACATTTTTTGTTGAGAATTCAACTTTTTTTATTGAAAATCTTACTACTTGGTTGAACTACTTTCTTAAGAATTTATTTTTTTGTTGAAGATTCATGATTTTACATAAACATTTTTTTTTTATTTGCAAATTCAACTTTTTGGTTGAAGATTCATCTTTTTTACGTTAAAAATGCGTATTTTTTGATAGAAAATTAATGTTTTAAACGAAACAATTTTTTTTTTCAATTCAACTTTGGTTGGTTGAAAACTCAACTGCTTTGATGAAAATTCATCATTTGAGGTGAAAATTCATCTATTTGGTTGAAAATTAATCTTTCTTAGTTGAACATTCAACTTTTCGTTCATAAATTCATGTCTGTTCTTGAAAATCAATATTTTTTAATAGAAAATCATTCTTCTTGACAAACAATTTTTTTTATTGAACTACTGGTTGAAAGCTGTACTGCTTTGTTAAAAATTCATTTTTTTCCTAATGATTGATTATTTCAGTTGAAAATTCATATGTTTGGTTCAAAATTCAACTATTTTGTCAAGAATCTTTCTTTTAAATCAATTTTAAAATTTTAAAATTCAATTTTTTGGTTGAAAATTAATCATTTTGAAAATATTTTTTTTCATTCTATTCTATGTTTCATTAAGAACAGACACTTTTTAGATGAAAAGTCAACAGATTAGACCATTTAAAATTACTGATTTCATCCGTGAGTTAAATTGACTGATTTAATAAGTCACTTCTGACTGTTTTGTCCTCGAATGTGTCAGTCCTCGAATCCGTATTATATGAATCAGTAAAAATTGACTTTTAATTTGAAAAATAATTAGAATCATGAGTTTATATTCATTATTTTTGCAAATTAAATCAAATAGCTAAAATAACTTAAATAACTTTTTTTCCTGATATATTTTCTGTCCTTTTTTGCCTTTTCTTCGGTGTAGGTCTGTAGGCCAGGAAGCAAGAAAACCCCAGATATTGAGAATTGAGATCTCCTTGTCGAATGGGGATCCCTGACTTTCGCGCGTAACGGGATTATCTATAATTCCATAAGTCATGAAAAGGATTTTCCAAGTTTTGAATAAAAAAAAGGGATCTTATTTGCACGGGTCTCATGACCAGTCCCCAGCCTCGTGTTGAAAACGCATAAAAGTTTTCTAATTCCCACAAAGTCTGACAACGCCCCATGTTTAGTGGACCTCTCGCACAACAGACCACCCCGCGTCATTCAAGTCGAGTTCCATTATTTTTATTTTCACTGTTCGCACTTGTGCGCACGTCGTCAAACTAAATCCAAATTCCAGATTATAGAAGTCTTTCAGCTTCAGGGGATTATCCTACTGTACAAAATTTTGCGAACATTGTTGTCGGAAAGGGTTACAATAGCCACCGACGGACAAATCGGACTCGCGAGACAGGAACGTCTCACCAACAAAATTATTATCCCTCAATAATAATAATAATAATAATAATAATGATAATAATATATTATAAAAATAAATAACATATAAAAAATATAGAACTATAAAATACATGAAGAAATATAATAAATATATAGTAAAAATTATTGAAACCAAACCTAACCGCCTGAGCCACCGAGGCTTTTTATATTGGGTCGACAAATTAAGTCGGTACCTTTACTTCGATTTTTTATAAATCATGGTCAAATTTAAATTTTTTTTCCTGCAAAATTAACCTCAAAAACCTCTGGAACTACTTTTTGCACGTTTTATGTGTCACCGTACCTTCTCCTAATTCTGACAAAATCATTTCGCTCGCATCAGCTGCATTTTTCGTTAATTGGAATGCAAAAAGAATATATTATTTTTTAACTGAACATTTAGATTTCATTTTAAAAAATTGATTTTTTACCGGAAAAGATGAGTTTTCAACAAAATACATACATTTTGAAACAATTAGTTCAATTTTCTACCAAAATTCTCGAGCCAAAAAAAAACAAACAATTTTTCTACAAAACAGTTGAATTTTCAACAAAAAAGTTAATTTTCAACCGAACATATTAATTTTCATCCAGACACTTACATCTTTAACCAAAAAAGGTAGAATTTTAACAGAAAGGTGGTGAATTTTCTGTTAAATCTAATTTTTTTCTCAAAATACAAATTTCAAAAAAAAAAACTTCAAAATATTTCGAAATTGTTAACAGATTCTAAATAGTGTTCAAATCATAGTGATTCTTAGTTGGAAATACCAATTTTCTATGTAAAACGCTCACTCTATCAAAAGTGTTCAAAAATTATGGTTTTAAAATCAATGATTTTTGTCAATGCTAAGCGGTAAAGAAAGCTAACGAATCTGAAAAACGTAATTTGTTGAAAAAATTGTATATTTGAAGTCTAGCAATTTTTAAATCAAAATGAAGAAAAAGTCCAACACAATCCGAAATTTGTTCAGCATGCAGATTTTAAACCCATCAACATAACCTGAATTTGTTGAAAAATTGTAAATATTCCTTGAAATCTAATAATCTTTTATTAAAAATACCAACAATATTTCCGACATGAAAGTCATGAAACGTAAACATGAACTGTTCAAAAATAAAAAAATCTTGTTCAAACCACAATAGTTTTTGTTTTGAAATACAAATTTTTAGTGTATAATGCTAAAATAACCTAAAATTGGCCTTTGTGAATCTTTTTTCTTTCATTATTAAAAATCTCAATTTTCGACGAGAATCCACAACATAATCCAGACTTTTCAAAAGATTCTAAATCTTGTTCAAATTATAATTATTTCTGTTTTGAAATACAATCTCTTGAATCTCTTGAATCTCTTGAAGTACAATCTTATTTTCTTATTAAAACGCAAATTTGCAGCAAAAAAAAACACTAACATAATAAAAAATCATTAAAAGATTTAAAATATTGTTCACTTTATATATTTTTTTTTTTCAAAAAACTGCTTTACTATGGAAAATGTTAAAGTAATCTAAACTATTAAAAAATTGCAAATCTTGTTCAAAGCCATAATGAAGTTTTGTCTTAAAATCCCACTTTTCAATGTAAAACGCTATAACCTAAAATTGCTGAAAGTTGTGAATCTTTGTAAAAATTTAATTTTTTTAATTAAAAATACTATTCACCGACGAAAAATACCTGGAAAAATACTAACATAATCCAAAATTGTTGAAAGATTCTGAATCGTGCTCAAATTATAATGCTCTTGGTTTTTAGATAGCAATTTTTTGCGTAAAACGCTAACGTAACCTGAAGTTGTTAAAAAATTATGAATCTTTAGAATCTAATAATTTTCATTTCAAAAAGCTAAGGGGTAAAAGACGTTAACAAAATCGAAAAACGTAATTTATTTAACAAATTTTAATCTTTGAAATCTAATAATTTCTGAATAAAAATATCAATGCGAGGTGTAAAACGCTAACATAGCCTAAATTTGTTAAAATGGAGATTCTTGATGATGATTTTTTTGTTGGAAAATGCTCATTTCCAGTGGAAAAAAAACTAACAAAATCTCAATTTTTCTACATTTTTAGTCTTCCTCGAAACTTTATGATTTTATATCACAATTATTTTTTTTAAATCCTAATTTCCAGAAAAAAACACTATCATAAAACGTATATAATGTTTACAATAATTTATTCCATAATATAAAAGTTTCAATTTAACTGCCCAAGAGAAGAATTGGTGAATTTTTTGTAGATTTTTTGAACTTTTTGAATGGTTGATGAATTATTTGTAGATTTAATTTTCAAAATTTAATATATATATATATATATATATATATATATATATATATATATATATAACAACTTCAAGTTATTTTCTTTTTTTTACTCTAAATCTTCTTTGAAACTAATACAGATTTTCGGTGAAAAGTGGATTTCCAATTTTTACGATTTCCAATTTAAACGGCAATAAACCCACAGATTGTGAATTTAATGACTCAACTATAATCTGAAAATCTTACGATTAAAAAAAAATTAAAAATACCATATTTCCATGAAAAACACTAATATACTAAAAAAAATTTATTGTGAATTGTGAATAGACCTTGAAATATAATGATGTTTTTTAAATAACCGATTGACGATGAGAAACGTTTACAGAACCATAAATTGTTCAAAAATTGTAAATCTTCTTTTAAATATAATTTTTTAAATTAAAAATACCAACTTCCGAAGACACAACTACCATAATTCAAAATTGTTGAGATATTATAAATCTTGTTCAGATAATAATAATTTTTTACTTAACAAAAATTATCGACCTAAAACAGCAATATTACCTAAAATTGTTCAAAAATTAACATTTTTTTGAAATCTAATGATTTTTTATTACAAATTTCAATTTCTGACGAAAAAAATTAGCATCACACACAATTTTTAAATCTGTTACATTTTATTATTCTAATAAAAAATCATTGAATTTCAGTCTAATGATTTTTGAGAAAAATTACAACTATCAGGTTAAACACGCCTATGTAACATAAAGTTGTTGCAAAAATTGGTTTCGAAAATACCAATAATTTCAAATGAAACACACTAATACAATCCAAAATTTGTATAAGATTCTAAATCTTGTTGAAATTATAATTATTTTTCTAAAAATTTTTGTTATTATAGGATGTACTTCAAAAATATTTAGAAGGTAAATATAAATAATTGAATAACAGTTTTTTAAACGAGATTTGTGGAGGTAGAAGAAAATGTCAAAAGGAAATGGATTTGTCACCCTGATTTGTCACGGTACTGCGATTGGTCAGGTTGAATGCGGTGCCAGGAGTAAAGTGACCGTCCCGATTTCGAGAGATTAGCCGCTTATGTCGACAAGTCACCCTGCTTAACTTTTTAAGTTCAACAAATCGCATTAGGTCTAGAAGTCTAAGAATTTTCAAAGAATCGGTGCTTTCCGCAACTTGACTTTTTCACTTGTTATAAATTTTTAGTTCAAAAAATAATTTGTATATATAATTATATATACATATATATATATATATATAATAATAATAATATAATAATTTATCTACTTGAACATTTCCGCAACATAAATTCATTGATTAATATTTAATTAAAAATATAAATTTTCCAGCAAAAATGGAGTAGTTACATATTCAGTTGAAATAAATTAATTCTCAATCACAATGATGACTTTTTAACCAAAAATATTAATTTTTGGCCAAATCGTGGAATTTTCAACCACAGGTTGAAATTAGACAAGTTGCGTTATGGTCTCATGGCTATTTATAATATTCATAGACAAATGGCTAGGAATGACCCTCTTCGACGAAGAAGGTGTGGATATCGAGACAGTAAGGGTACGTGGGTTAGCGTTCGTAGAGTGTAAGGTTGTTATGGCAGAGTCAATCGAAGACTTACAAAAAATGTTGATCAAACTGCAATACAAGACTGAAGAATATAGAACTCAAAATTAACATAAATAAAACAAAAATTATATTATAGTGTTCGGAGGAAAGGGTGACAAAACAATGTGCAACATTGTTCTCAATGATGAAATGGGAAATGGCTTAATGGTATAATAATAATATTTATTCCACTCTAGAATGTTTGTAGACAAATAAATATATTAATTATGATATATTTATTTGAACAATAAATGCTTTAAATTCTTCTAAATGTTTTAAATTCTTCTACATGCTCTATATAAATTCTCTGTTCGAGCCTAAATGCTGAGCATATTCTCGAAAGCAATTGGCTCAACATAAATTCTTCCTTGAGCATTTAAGAACTCTACGTTATTGTATCAGTTTTCATGGAAGTTGGAATAGATCTCGTCTTATTTCTGAAATTTCGAAAGTTTCGATCACACTTTTATGAAATATAGAAGAAAATGTGTCAAATGTCAAAATTTGAGAAAAGTGAGATGCATAGAAAAAATTCTATTGTTCTCAATCCTTTTAAGTTTTTCCTCTACGTTCATATTTTCTTTGTGGAAAGTCGATGACTTTAAAAGTTAAGCAGAAAGCTATATATCGAGACTAAGCCCTCAAGGCCAAAGGATTTTTCGGATTTCTGTCATCTTATAGCACTTTTGATTCTTTACATCGTGTCCACTGTGTCCAGTTTGTACGGAGATTATCCGCTTGACTTCGACGCGGTCGGTGAGCTTCGCGAAAAAAAATTCGCACCAGTGCAGAAGAAAAATGCGGAGTTGAAAATCCGCGGATTTTCATCCATTTTTGACGTCTCTTGACTTCAGCGGATGATCGCCGTAAGACTTTTTGAGTAAGATTGACAGACTGACAGCTCTTTGAGTATCTTAAAAACCTCAAATTTATCTAATCATTTTGAAATATTTTTTATTAACTATATGACGATTCAGGAACTCTTGTTACCAAGTTACGATTTTCCCAATTCATATAATTTAATTGTATTGGAAATTATACTCTTTCCCCATTTTTTAAAGAATTCCTTCCTCTTCCTTTCTCTGTTTTCACAAAACTTCCCCTTTTTCTCATTTTTCGCTTTAATTCGATCTGAATATTTGGAACCCAATAAAAAAATCAAACTATTTTTGGTTGAATGTTAATTATTTGTAATTGAAAAGTCTACTATTATATTTTTAGTTTAAAATTCAACTATTACATTTTTCATTAAGAATCCATCTTTTTTGGTTGAAAATTCAACTACTTGGTGATTTTGTTTTGTTTAACCCTCAAACGGCACACTAGTGCGAATTCGCACCAGCAAAAATTTCAAAGCGCTGATATTTTTTCTAAAACTATTTTCAAGGTCTCTCACCGCTACATTAAATATGTCCATACACCCACAAATACATGACGCGTAAACAGATAGTCATCCGCCTGCGAGCAGCCGAGTGAGACACTGTAAAAGTTTCAAGTGGTGCAAATTCGCACTAGTGTGCCGTTAGAAGGTGCCAAGTCGTGTTTTATGAAAAATTGTAAAACGTTGTTTCTGTGCCTGAAACAAGATCTTTCATAAAAAGGTAAGTTAATTTGTTCATAAATATGTTTATAAACAAAAAGAAAGATAATAAGCAATAATAAATAACATTTCATGAACCAGTGAAAATATTGCACGAAAAGCACAAAGTTTACAATTACTCGCTATTGTTAGACTTTAAATTGATATGATGATATTTTTTGAACAATTTTTTTCTTTATATTAAGAATGGCGGAGTAAGGACGTCGTTACAGTTTGGGAAGTTCTAGGACTGTTGTGCAGACACTAGCAGAAGAGTCTGAAGTCGATGTGCGTCGATCACAGAGCTTCTGTCTGCGTTGACTGCATTGGTCTTAATGAATAATGTTCAATGATGATTGTCATAAGAGTAATAGTTTCACAATATAATAATGTTAATTTTTTCTAAAAATAGGTAGTAAAACTTTGTTCTCTTCTCTAAATATTCTATGTACTTTTACTCTTTCCTAACAAACCCCCACATCACACATCACCGCCCTGACACACATCACTGATCAATCTTTTTACCAATCAGTCACATGGAGAGCTTTCCAAAGTTATAATAAAATGAATTCTTTCAAACTTTGACACAAAAAACACTATTTATGCAATAATATGCTTGTATACTACAAAAATAACAATGTGTGCTGTCCTGCACTCGTGATATACTTCATACGAAAATACCGAAAATCTGACACATCTGGAAAAATACTTAATCTAATTTTATCGGATTGGCATATTTTTTTCATGAAAGAACATCTGTTTAAATAAAGAATCGCGTTAGTTACGTTTCAATACCTTTAATTTTGAAAAAATTATGTTTTTTTGTTGAAAATGTCTATTTTTCAAGAAAGCCTTTTTTTAATAACAATTTTGTGATGAGGTGATATAATTTTCGATAAATTTAAGTTGCCCCAACGGATTGGGCGAGAAATTTTACCCCAAAATCATATATTTATACGCAGATTTTGGAAATTATTTTCATATTAAAATGTTCAGCTGAAATCACAAAATCCCAATTCGCACTAGTGTGCCGTTTACGTATGCTGGGTTGAAGTGTGCCGTTTGAGGGTTAAAAATGAATTTTCTGATCGGCTAATTTAACTATTCTATTACTGGTGGAAAAAATACCGTATTTTTAGTTGAAAATTCAACTATTTAATTGAAAATTTATGGATTGTCTGTAACTTCGTCTTTTTTTGAGGAAAATTAAACTGCTTGATTGAAAATTCAACTACTTTAAGATTAAACTACTTGCTTAAAAATAATTTGTTAAGTGAAAATCCATCTCTGTAGTCATTTTTGAACTTTGCATTTAACTATTCCATTTTTGGTTGAAAATTCAACTACTTAAGTAGTAAGTAACAAAGTAACTATCTGAGCGTAGCTATCCACCAATTGGTGGATAGTTGCACTACTTTCTTAAAAATTCATTTTTTTGGTAGAAGATTTCTCTTTTTCAGTGCAAAATTCAACCATTTGGTTGAAAATTCATCTTTATTAATTAAAAATTAACTTTCTTGTCGTTAATTCTTCTTTTCCAGTTTAAAAGTCAATTGTTTCTTAAAGCATTCAACTTTTTAGGTTGAAAAGTTAACTCTTTTGCTTAGCATTCATTTTTTTCGTTAACTGTTAAAAAATTCGTGTTTCTTTGAACTCATTTTTTAAACTGAAAATTAACCTTTTCCTTTTTTCGTTGAAAATTACCTTTTTCGGATAAAAATTCAGCTGTTTGGTTAAAAATTCATATATTTTGTTGATAATTCATATCTTTTTTGTAGGAAATTAATTTTCTTGCTTAGGAAATAAACTTCTTGGTTTTTAAAATTCGTTTGTTTTTTGTTATGTATACTTCACTAAAAATATAACTATTCCATTTTTGGTTGAAAATTCATGTATTCTGGTTGACAATTCATGTATTTTTTTGAAGTTTAATCTTTTTTGTAGGAAATTATTTCTGAGTAGAAAATTGATACGTTTTGATTAAAAATACAACTGTTTGATTGAAAATGAATCTGTTTTTGTGGAAGATTCATCATTTATTTCAAAATTCCGCTATATTTGGCCGTAAATTAAATTTTTTGGTGAGAATTCATATTTTCAGTTGAAAATTAAACTGATTTCTTGAAAAAATTCATGTATTTTGTTGAAAATTTATTTATTTAGGTAGAAAAATAATCTTCTTTGCTGACAATTGATCTTTTTTTTTTGAGGATTCAAGTAGTTGAAAATTGTTTTTTTTTTCTTAGTTGACTTCAACTGGTTGAGAATTCGTTTTTTTTTGTTGAAAATTAATTTTTTCAACTGAAAATTCAACTATTTCTTTGATGATTCATTTTCCTTCATTGAAAATTAACTTTTTTGATGAATTCATCTTGTCCGGCTTAAAAGTTCACTGTTTCATGAAACATTCGACTTATTAGCTGGAAAACTGAACTAATTTTTAAAAATTCATCTATTTGCATAGAAAATTAATGGTTTGCTGAATTTGTCTATTTGGTTGAGGATTCAACTTTTTTGTTCAATTATATTGTTTAAAGTTTAATTGCTTTATTGAGAATGCAACTAGTTTGTTAAACTCATCTTTTTGGTCAAAAATTCAACTTTTTAAAAAAAATTCGTCTTTTTGGATATTAGAAATTCATCTTTTATGGTAGAAAAGTAATCTTTCTTGTTAATCTTGTTCAAAAGTTCATTTCTTTTAGCTGAAAATGAACTTTTTTTTCGAAAGTTCAACTTTTCGGGTTGAAAATTCAACTGGCTTCTAAAAAAATCGTTTCTTCGTCTTGTGAATTCAACTATTTGTTTAAAAATGTAATTATAATAAATTAGTTCTGTCAATAACATTGTGTCACGTAATATGTGGACGCTCCCCATTCCCCATCTGAAAAATGAAGCAAATTCAAAATTTTCTCACGTGTTCTATTTTCGGATAGTTGAATATCCACTTTTCTAAATAAGACATTTCATCCTTATGCGACAACCGCAAAAACCTTTTGATCGATTCCTCTCAACCCCCTGGCGTTAAAGACGATTATCTCCTCACTCATTTCGTCTCGATTCGCACAATATAATTTCCTCAACTTTCCTCGACTCTTGGAAAAGTCAACCACCCTCTGTGAGATCCCATAAGGTGTGAAAGCTACCCCTTCACCTACAAATCGATAGTTTCTTTTATCCTTTTCTATTTTCTAGGATCCAGCTCAATGGCGGAACCAGAAAATTTTTCAGAGCCGACAATTGTGAATTTTCTTCAACGAATGTGTGTAAAAGGGGGTGGGAGGCTCCCCCAATGATTTAAAAGAACTTTTCAAATTGAATATAATAAGGCGCCAAATTCTACTTTATTTATATTTTTCCTTTATAGTGTTCAGATTCTTAGAAAAAAACGTTGCCCCCCCCCCTCCTGCCCTTCTGGGAGTGTTGGCTACCCGAATGTATCGGGTACAATTTTTGTTAAAAACCCATCTATTTTCTTGAAATTTCGCCCTTTTGTCTTGAAAATTCAACAAGTTGGTAGAAAATTCAACTATTTGGTAGAAAATTCAACTGTTCTAAAATATTCGCTTTTATAAATTGAAAATCATTGTTTTTTAATAAAAATTCATTCCATCCATTTTTGATTAAAAAGTTATCTCTTTTAGGTTAATAATCCAACTATTTGGTTGAAAATTAGTATTTTTTGGTAGAAAATTAATATTCTTTGTTTGAAAATGCAACTGTTTGTTTGAAAATGTATGCACGTTGTTAAAAAATCGTCTGATCCAGCAAAAAATCAAATTATTTGGGTTAAAATAAAACTGTTTAGTTGAAAATTAATCTATCTTGGTTGAGGATTCAACTATTTTGCTGAGAATATTCGTCTTTTTTGGTTGAATTATATTGAGTTTCATTTAAAATTAAAATATTTTATTGTAGAAATATCAACTACAATCTTTCTTCATGAAAATTTATCTTTTTAGGTTTACAATTCAACTCCTTCGTTAAAAATTGAAATACTTTCTCAAAAATTAATTTTTCGTTCGAAGATCATAATTTTCTTCCTAGTAAATTCATCTCTTTTGTTGAAAGTTAAATTGCTTTGCTAATTCTTTCTTTCTTGAAAGTGAAAATTAATTTTTCTAACACAACATTCAACTGTTTTTTTGAAAATTAACTTTTTATTTTTTATTGAAATTTCATATTTTTGGATTCAAAATTCAGCTGATTTTTTGTCAGAAGATTTAATTTATTTCATTTAAAATTAATTTTTTCGAATGGAAATTTCATGGACATTTCAAACTATTCTATTTTTGGCTGGAAATTGATTTTTTTAGTTTAGAAATTCAACTATTAGGCTCAAAATTTCTTCAGTTTGTTGAAATTTTCTTTTTTTTTTTTTGTAGAAAAATAATCTTTTTGGTTGAAAATTCCACTTTTTAGTTAAAAATTTATGGATTCTGTTAAAATTTTATTTCTTGAGTTAAGATCTATTTTTAACCTAAAATATAACTATATAATTCAAACTGAACTTCTTTGTTGAAACTTTCTTTCTTTAGGTTGTAAATTCAACCTTTTTGTATAAGAAATTCGTCTTTGTCTTGAAAATTCAATAATTTGTTAGAAGTTTCAACTATTTTGTAGATAATTAGTTTTTTCTGTATTAAAAATTAATTTTTTTTAATGCAAATCAAACTGTTTCATTTTTGGTTGAAAGATACATTTTTAGTTTAAAAAATCAACTATTCGGTGGAAAATGTATGTAATTTGTTGAAAATTCTTTTTTTTGTTGCTAAAAAATTAATCTTTGGTTGAAATTCCAACTATTTGATAGAAATTAATGTATTTTATAAAAAATTCGTCTTTTCAATAAAAAAATCTTCCTTGAAAATGCAACTATTTTGTTAATAATTTATATATTATGGTTTCTTTTTTGACTGAAAAATCTTTCTTTGTTGAGAATTCAAGTATTTTGTTAAAATTTCTTCTTCTTTGGTTTCATTAAACTGTTTTTGATTTAAAATTAAAATATTTCATTCTGGTTAAAATATCAAAAAGCTATAAATTCCCAACTACTTGTATGAAAATTCTGCTACTTTGTCAATTAATAAGAAGCAGTAAGATTTGATCAAACTCTCCTCCTCCAAATTATCTTACGGTATTTTTGGATGGCCTGTAAATAAATTGACGACAAAATTTATTCTGCAGAAATCACGTAAGATAAGGGCTTGAGGGGAGGGGGGGGGGGGGACTTATGGATCCTAAAAAAGGGGGTTACGTGGTTTTCAATTTCAGAATAAACCAGATATGACAATACAAAAATACACTTATATATAATGTATTGTATATTTAAGTGTATATATGTATAAGCATAATGCATATATACAATGCATTGAGATATTTCAGAATCCAGAATTTAAAGATAGATTTCGGGTCTACCATTGGACGTTTCGTTCCGAAACAGGACTGGTTTTGTTGAGCAAATAGGCTCGTTTGTTGGTCCAATCCGGATACCTGGTCGCTTTGCAAAGTACGTTTGGTGAAAATAGCAAAAGCGGCGTGACGAGGGAATGAAATAATGGCTTCTGCGTCGGGTCCAGATTCGAAAACGAAATGTCCAAATGTCGCTCTGGAAAAAGGAAAACGAGTTCGGATGCGAACATGAGGGATGAAAAAGGACGAGAGGCGGTGAAAAATACGTCCAAGGTGTTCTCAAATCTAAAGCAACGAATGCCTCGAAGGGTGTGTCAAATGCGGCGTGCTCCTACGATAATGATGTAATGAGTGCTCTGGACCGGCGATTCGATACGCCTGCTCGGACTACGAATTCTCTACTATTCAGTGATGGACCAAAACCTACCATGAATATAAGGATTCGTTCAAAAACTACCGTCAAACTACCCAGGGGAGGAGGGTTAACTGCTTTTGTGGCGATTTGTGACGTTTGGGTTATGGTATGTGACATCACCAATGGAAAACATAAGTGTGAAAAACTATTTCTTGTACTGAATTAATACAACCTAATATCAATCGATGCATCTCGAAAACCTGAACAAATACATTATACACAGTCCTGTTATATTCCCAATAATAGAAAAGTTTTCCTTATATAAACAAGACAAACAATACATTTTTAAAAATTATGAGACACTAGTTGATACATGGGAGAGAAATCAGCTAAGGTGGTTCGCACATCTTGAAAGAATGAAAGATGAACGACTGACTAAGCAAGTGTATAAAGGTAAAGTAAATGGCAGAATGTCCAGAGGTAGACCGTCGAAAGAATGGTTAGAATCTGTGAATGAGACATTAATCCAAGGAGATATAAGAAGCCACAGAAACACAAGAGCTTGCATGGAAAAATGCATGGACGTGAAGGAAGCTAGAGTAGTATGCCAGGACAGAAAAGTGTGGCGACAAATAGTTTGTAAACAGAGTGACAGTAGAGTGAATGGCACCTGAAACAAAGACCTTGGATACTAATGGGCCCAAGTGGGGAACCATGCATAACAATTTTGTGAGGCTCCTCACTTGGGGTGATCGCTAGAGAGATTGATCAGCAACCTGGGTCGGAGCAGTGTTGCGGAATGAACGTGTCATTTAAATAAATAACACGTCGAGATTTCCGAATCAATCTGAAACATCTATACCTATAACACCTATATACCTATATACCTTATACCCATATACCGACCTCTTTATACCTATATACCTATTCACTATTATCCAACCGAGCAAATCACGCCTACCCCCGAAAGGGCTTAATGGTATAATACTAATAAATAGGTATTGCTAAATCATTAGAGGTGATGAAAGGTTGTTCAATAAGTCAATCGATGCATCTCGAAAACGCGAACAAATACATCATATACAGTTATCTTGTATCTCCAATATTTAGAAATTTTTTCCTGATATGAACAAGATAAACAATATATTTGAAAAAATATATATAAACAAGCATTGCTATGAACATGGGAGGACATGGAATGTTCTTCAACAACAGGTCAATCGACGCATCTCGAAGACGCGAACAACTATGTATCATATAAACAGAATAAAATATTTTTTTTAAACTTCATGAATCATATATAAGATTTCATACAATGTCGATCGATGCGTCTCGAAGACGTGAACAAATACATCAAGTATGGCACCGCTGTATTTCGAATATCAAACCAGTTTTTCTCATATAAACTATAGGTATAAATATATATTTTTTAAGTTCTAGGAGCAGAAAGAAATGCTTCTTATTGGCCGATCAAGAGTCAAAATTCTGTCAGACCTGGAAAGCCTGGAAATCTACATTAGGGCCACAATATATCCAAATTTTATGACCATATTTTTTACTTTTCGATATATGGTGAACAAGAAAAAGTGACATACACACACATACACGAAAATTTTTGAAAAATTGCGTTTTCGTTTTTCTGGGGTCGAATTATATAAAAATATGTCAAAAAGGTCGATTTGACAATTGAGGTCATTACTTCAATATTTTTGGTTCAGCTTTTATCTTTTTGTGGTTAAAAATTCTACTAATTGGTTGCAAATTTTCCTATTCGTTTGAAAATTTGTTATTTTTTTCAAATATATATTTTTTTAATTGAATTATTCTATTTTTGATTCAAAATCGATTGCTTTTAATTGAAAACTCATTCATTATATTTTTTCATTCAGAATTTATATTTTTTGCTTGAAAATTCAACTACATATTTGGTTAAAAGTTGAACAACTTTGTTGAACATTCATTATATTTGTTGAAGATTTAACGCTTTTCGTGGAAATCCGTTCTTTTTTGGCAGAAAAATAATCTTCTTGATTTCTAAAATTAACTGATTGGTTGAATGTTGTAATACTTAATTGATAATTTCTTTTGTTAGTTGAAGATCCATCTCTTTAGTTGAAAGCAGTTGAAAGTTTAAATATTTTATTGAAAATTCATTTTTTTTTAAATGAAAATCAACGTTTTCAACTGCAAATTTATGTATTTCATTTTTCGTTGAAAATTTATCGTTTTTAGTTTGCAATTCAACTATTTACCATGTGGTTGAAAATTCATATTACCAAGATGAAGGTTCAAATGTTTTCTAGAAAATTCGTCTTTTTGGCTAAAAATGTCAACTTTTTCGTTGAAAATTCAACTTTTCGGAATGAAAATTTAACCGAAAATGTTGTCATGGTTAAAAATTGGTCTTTTTGGTTTGAAAGTTAATCTCTTTTTATTTGATCTTTTCATTTAATCTTTCTTCACAATTCGTCTTTTTGGATGGATTCGACTGTTTTTTATTGAAAATGAAATTTTTCTTACTACTTGGTTGAAATTTGAACTTCTTTGTTGAAAATGCATTTTTTTACCCATCATTTTTGTTGCAAATTCAACTAATTTGTTGAAAATTTGATTATTTTGTTAAAATTTTATTATTTTGTTGTAAATTTGATTGTTTCATTGAAAAATTAACTGTTCTGATGACAATTATTATTTTTGGATAGTGAATTCGTCATTTTGAAATGACAATTAAACTGCTTTTTTTGTTGTTTTTTTCTTGCTTGAAAATGTAACTATTTGGTTGGAAATCCCTTGAAATGTTTGGAATCCTTTTGAATTTTTCGAAATGTAATTCAACTTAATTTATTTACCAAGTTTCACTATAGCAATTTTTCAAATCTCTTGAAATCCTTCCGAATTCCCTAAAATCCCCGGAAATGTTTGGTTATCTTTAAAATCCTCTAAAATATCTGGAAATATTTTGAAATTCCTTAAAATCGGTACAAATATTTTTAAATCTCTTGAAAATCGAATTAATCATTTAAAACCCTTCTGAAAGCCTTAAAATCCGTGGAAGATTCTTGAAATAGGTTTTAAAATACTTTGCAATCCCCAAAAATCTCCTGATATGTTTGGAAATCTATAAATTCAGTGAAATTTTTTTTAAATCTGATAAAATCGCTTCAAATCCGTGACAATTCCTTAAAAGTTTAAATCCTCTGTTTATATATAAATAAAATCATTCTTTTGTACTTTCTGTTTAATGCGTAAATTCTACCATTATTATAATAATCTTTACTTCTATTGTGATTATTTTACAACATGATTTTGATCTTCTTATAATGATTTTCTATAATAATTTTTCTCGAATTTCCGAAAAATTATCAGAAATTCATTATAGCGATAATAAATATAATAAAATATAGATATAACGAATTGAATGAATTTTCTATGATCTTTTTCTACGGTAATTCAATTTCACTTTGAAGACGCATATGGCCTGGAATAATTGATTTAAATACTGTTTCTCGGGAATAATACTTTTCTCACGCATATTTTGGTATTTTTCCGGAAAAGTACACCATGATGACGGAGATGAGGGTGCCGACAAGCGGCAAAATGAGACAATGCGGGAAATAGATTATCGATGCTGCTGCCGTTATTGCTGAAGGACAAGATTTTTAGGCATTCGTGCTACTTGCCGCAAAGGCAAAGAAGATGGCCTTTTGCCCAGAAAAACGACATCTTTATATGCGTTACTAGCCCCCCCAGTGTGTAAATGTCGTCACCCCATGGTGACCCATAGATTTAGATGCACCCCCTCCTAACAGAATCCTCCAACAGTCCAACAGGACCTCCCAACTACTGAAAGCTACGAAATAGATTCGAATTCAAACCAGAAAAATTCTCTTTTTCTCCCTTTTTTTCATTTCGGTTATTTTTGTCTCTAATGAGCCGAGTAGTGAGGTAGTTTCGAATTATGTTTTTTTAATTGTGAATCTTTTTCACGTTCCATATTCAGTCATTTTATTACTCCCCCCTCAAAATTTCATGCTGACCACCCTCCTATTTTTAAATACAAAATATAAGTGGAATTTTATATAACCGTCAAACGATGAATGAATAATATAAGCTAAACATATTTCAAGAATACCATAATAGAATTTTCAAACAAATTGTCTAATTGTCAATCAAAAAAAAATTAATTTCGAATCTTCAACCCAAAAAAGACGATTTTTTTAGAAGACAAAGACGAATTTTCAACCATGTGGTTAAATTTCTCAACAAAGAGCATCAAACTTCAACCTATGACAGTAGCATTTTCAACCAAATAGTTGAATTTTGAAAGCAAAAAGACAAATTATCTAGATTCTAGAAGACAGTTCAATTGTCAATCCACATGGACGAATTAACTATCCAAAAATACGAGTTGAGAAAAAAACAGTTCAATTTGGAACGAAACAATTAAATATTTAACAAAATAATTAAATTCAATAATTCTGAACGGAAAATAAAATGTTTGAAGAATTTTATCGAAATTAATTTAATTTTCAATCAAAGACAGTTGGATATAACCAAAAACATCAATTCTCAACAAAAAATGTAATAGTTGATATTTCAACAACAAAAATTTAATTTGGAATAAAAAAAATTGAATCCATCCAAAAAGACGACTTTGGAAAAAAGACCAAACAAAAAAAAACCGAAAGAGATGAATTTTCAAACCAAGAAAACAAATTTTCAACCTGGAAAAATTTTCAGTCGAGAGAAAAAAATGCAAGCAAATTGTTGAATTTTCAAACCATGAAGGAGGATTTTCTAGAAACCAGTTTAATTATCAACCAAAAAATATGAGTTTTCAACCAAAACGTTCATTTTCAACAAAAAATTTAGTTTCAGACTAAATAGTTGAAATTTCTAAAAAAATAATGGAAGTTTCAACCCGGCAATATGATTTCTTAACCAAATAGTGAATAGTAGAATTTCAAACTAAAAACGATACATTTTTAACGAAAAATGAAATTCGCAGTTGGAAACGTTGATTTTCAATTTTAAAAAAATTAATTTTCAATGAAATAGTTAAACTAACAACTAAAGAGATGGATCTTCAACTAATAAAATTGATTTTTAATCAAGTATTCCAACTTTTTACGAAGTAGTTAAATTTAGAAATCATGTAGATTAGAAGACTAATTTTCTGCCACAAAAAGGAATTTTCAAGAAAATCGTAAAATCTTTCACCAACAAAAAGAAAATTCAACACAGTAGTTTAAACTTCAACCAAAAAATATGAATTCTAAATAAAAAATGTAATATATGAATTTTCAACTAAAACCGATGGCTTTTCAATCAAAAACTGAACAATTACATTATAAGCAAACAAAGTATTAAAAAAAAACGAATTTCCAACAAAATAGATGAATTTTCAACCAAAAATAGTGGAATTTTTACCAAAAAAATATTTATGTTGAACGAAAAAGGGGCTTTTCAAACAAAAAGAATTACTCTCAACCAAAAAAGTTGGATTTTGTTTTCTCGTAGACATGGAGGGAGAATTTTTTTTTAGAAAAATTAAAATGTATAAGTTCATTTTGATTTATATTCAAGGGATTCCAAATGATTTACACTTTAGGGAATAACTTAAATTTCATCATTTCAAGGGATTCACCGGATTTTACAAATTTTGAAAGTTTCCAATGGATTTAA
This sequence comes from Andricus quercusramuli, assembly GCA_932178445.1. NCBI lineage: Eukaryota > Metazoa > Arthropoda > Insecta > Hymenoptera > Cynipidae > Andricus > Andricus quercusramuli. The sequence continues at coordinate 17,034 of CAKNXH010079134.1, read as the reverse complement.
AAATATTTCCAAAGATACCAAAGCATTTCAAGTGATTTCACAATATTTTGATATATTTTCATTGTACTTCAAGCTACTTTAAGGGTTTTCAAACAATAAATAATTCTTTCAATATTTTCGTATTCTTAATCCCAATGCTGATTATCCTGTGATTATGCTTTCTGTATAATGATTTTCTCTCGGATTTTCTATGATGGTGCTGGAATCTTTTGCAATCTCATTTAATATTTTCCTGTAATCAAAAATCAGACTCATTAACACCTCGGCCCGATTAAAAAAAAAAGGAATAATTGGTAAGTTATCCTAGAATAATTTAAAAAGAAATAATAAATACCACTGAAAATAAAACAAGAATTCAACGATAAAATTTGGACAACCACCACAAAATGCTCCTATTGCAAATCCAACGTTTCGATGCTCACACAGCACCCTTATCAAGGCAAGAAAAATTAAAACAGATGGGAACAGCGACCAAGCAACGACGCTATCTCCTCGATACCTGAGACCTGAATTCTGAATGTGGGTCAATAGGATGTTTTATGTTCCGCAAAAGTGGTCATATTTTGAGTTAATTTAATTTCTTCTAATCAGTTCACAAAATATGCATGATAAGTTGTTTTAATTCCACGAGAAGAAATTAAAACAACTTATCATGCATATTTTGTAAACTGACTAGAAGAAATTAAATTAACTCAAAATATGACCACTTTTGCGAAATATTAAACATCCTATTGACCCACATTCAGAATTCAGATCTCAGGTATCGAGGAGATAGCGCCGTTGCTTGGTTGCTGTTCCCACCTGTTTTAATTTTTCTTGCCTTGATAAGGGTGCTGTGTGAGCACCGAAACATTGGAATTGCAATAGGAGCATTTTGTGGGGGTTGTCCAAATTTTATCGTTGAATTCTTCTTTTATTTTCAGGAATTCTATATATTGACTTGATTATTGGACGTTAAATGGGATTTTGAATTTGATTTTGGTCTGATTTAAAATTCTTGAATTTCAATAAATACCACGTTCAAATAAACATCAAAATCATGTTTGACCGCTCCTTCAAAAAGTGATTCATTATGAAATAAATTTGACTCTTAAATAATAAATTATTACAACAAACTCCTTTTGCAGGTTATATAAAAATTTTAATATTTGTATGCAAATCTTAACTCACGTCGGGATTCCAAGATTAAGTTTTGGTGGTATTTTAACAATACGAATCTGATACTGTATTTTTCTTCAAAGAGCTACCGACAAAGAAACTTTTAACATTGTTAGGTGCTACTGCTTTCAGATTGAATCTCAAAGAAAATGTCAAAGTAGCAAGATCTCATCTGAGATTTATTGCAGTTTCTTACAAAACTCGCTGTGTGGTTAAACCAGGTTAAACTTGAAAAAGTTCAATAGTTCTTCTGTTTCGAAGAATACTCGATTAGGGGGGTCCTGAAAGACTTGACCTTTCTTCAAAAATGATTTCGTAATATTAGTTATTATAAAAAAGCTTAGATGATCAGAAAAAACTAATCATTCGAAATTTTTATTTTCGATTTCATAGTTGAAGATTATTGTCACTGAATCAGTAAAATTAATCGCTTGAATGAAAACCTTACTATGACAAAACAGTCTTCAGAAAAAAATTCGGTTTATTTAATAACATTTTGTTATGGATTTCACAGAAAATCTTATACGATTTGAGAACGTTGTTTACAGAACTTTTAATAACACCGTACTTATATGGTGGTACTTATATATGTAATATGGAATATGGTGTAATATGTAATATGTAATATGATGCAATAATATTTAATATGATGTAATATGACAAATTTCACTTCACAACTTTCACTTTAGAGGTTTTGTGGAAAGAGAAATGGAAAAATCTCGAATTTACAAGGTATTTAAAGGATTTTTCTTCTAATATAACTATTTGATTACATTTGCAAGACTTTTACTAATCGTTATAATAGCAACTGAGAGAACCTTTTTTGGATCAAAATTCAATTACTATTTTAAACTGAAAATTTAATCATTCCATGTTTGGCTGAACATTTATTCTCTTCAAATCTTCAATTGAAAATTCAGCTATTACGTTAAAAATTCAATTAAAAATTAAAACATTTGGTTGAAAATTCATATATTTTGTTAAAAATCATTCTTTTTTTGGGAGAAAATTAATCCTTCTGCTTGAAAATTCATTTCTTTGGTTGAAAAATAGTTTTTCTGTTGAAAATTCATTTTTTAACTGAAAATTCAACTAAATTTTTTGTCGAAATTTTTTTTCAGTCATTTATTCTTTTTGCTAGAAAATTCATTCGTCTTCTTGGAATTTCAACTATATTTCTTAAGAGATTCATTCTATTTGCTGTGAAACTTATTTCTCTAACTTAAAATTAACTTTTTCTTAGAAAATTAATTCTTTTTGGTGTACATTTATTTTCTTTGGTTGCAAATTAGTTATTTTTTTAATTGAAAATTAATTTTTCAATTGAAAATTGATCCATTTGAATCTATTTAACTATTTAGTTGAAAATTTATTGTATTTGTTCAAAAACTTATTTCTTTAGCTTAAAATTAAAATATTCTATTTTTTGTTGAAAATTCATATTTTTAAATTGAAAATTAATCTATTTTGTAGAAAAGTCGTCCTTTTTTTGTATAAAATTCATCTTGTGTTGGCCAGTCAACTATTTGGTTTAAAATATATTTTTTTGATTGAAGATGACGCTTTGGTCAAAAATTCAACAAATTTTTCTGAAAGTTAATTTTGCCTCTTAATATGCAGCTATTTCATTGTTGCTAAGAAATTGATTTTTTTTTTGCTGAACATTTACTTATTTTGTTGAAATCTCGTATTTTTTTGTCGAAAATTCCATTATTTTGGCAGAAAATGCTTATTTTTAAGTTGTAAATTCAACTTTTTTCTCCAAAATTCGTATTTATGACTTAAAAATTCTACATTTTAAATGTGATTTTTTTCATTATCATTATTGATTGAAAAAGCTTTCTTTATTTAAAATGTAACTCTTTTGTTGAAAATTCGTATTTCTTAATTATCGTGAAATCTTTAAAGTGTTTAAGAAGCTTCAACATTTTTATTTCCAAATATTCAAAAATGTACATTTTTTAACTTTTTAGAAAACATTCCATGTTTCAGATTATTTTGAATCTCCTTATGAAACTTCTAAATATCTCCTAAACTTACTCGAATTTGTTATAAAACATTGTGCTCTTGATAATTGCACATTTTGCTTCAAAATCGTCCGCATTCTGTTTCGAAGTTTTAGGAAATAATTTAAAATGTTTTGAAATCTTTGTTAATTTTTTCTCAAAATTCTCTTTTCGAATCGAAAAGTCAGTTCAAAATTTCCCAGGAATTTTAAGAAATTTTTTTATTTTTGTGAAACCTTTCAAGATCTTCAAGAAGCTTCAACATTTTTATTTCGAAATATTTAGGAATGTACATTTTTTTCTAACTTCATTGGAATGTTCTCCATTTTCAAATTAAATTTTGAATCTTTTTTAAACTTCTATAAATGTCTCCTACACTTGATCCAATTTTTTTTATAAGACTTTGTAATAATTACATATAATAATCTTGTTAATTGAAAAATTTAGCTTCAAAATCGTCCATATCCTTTTTCAAAATTTTAAGAAATAATTTAGTAGCCGGTTTTGAAATCTTTGTCAACGTTATCCTCTATCTTAAAATTTATTTTTTTAAATCAAATATCACTAAGTTTTCCATGGAATTTTGAGAGTTTTTTCCATTCAATTAAAACATTTTAATTTTCTTAAAAAACTTTTTTTCAGAAATCTTCAAAAATCTACACATTACATTTTTTATATCAAAGAGCCAGGCACCTTATTTCCATTGATATATTATTCATTATATCCTTTTATTATGTCCATAGAATCATAGATTATTATTATTATTATTCAATATATTATTTAGATAACACTACATTTCTCATAATTAAAAATAGTGCTTCGCACTGTTCAATAATTACATTGAAGATTGAAGATTGAAGATTGAAGATGGGTGATACTTCAAAATTTTCCACTGCCCACGCCCTTTTCTTTGTATTAAGTTTACGAAGAAGTTACTGTAATTTCAGTTTACGATATTGGAATTTTCTTATACATAATCCCTGCTTTAAATTCTGGCAGATGCAGAATAATTACCTGTGGGCTGTAGTTTGTTGAACCATCAATACAATTAGTTTACAGGACCATAAACAATCCAACAGTTGTAAACCGAAAATTGGCTTTTAAATCTGATGCCATTATGTTGTACCTAAATATTTTCAAGAACTTACAATAACATTGGTCAGTAGGTTGTACCGCACAAATTAATTAATTTATGGTTGACTTTCGACCAGATATTTATCACCCAATACAATTGGTAGACAATTCTAACCATTGTCGCATTACTAACCCTAATCTTTGGGGTTTCAGTGCAGAAATTACGTTTTCGTATACCTGTTTCAGGTCATTTTCTTACAAAATAATTTTGAATTTCAGTCATGTTTACTTTGTTTCTTTGTTATTCAAAATTAAACTTTGTTTTTCCTGTGCCGCATCTTAATTATATGCATACGCCTCAATATTTAGTATAATCATGCTATATCTGCTTCTAAAATTAATTATTAAATTAAAAAATAGATTTCTTCTATACTTTACTTTCTGTGTTGTGATAGAATCTAACATGAATACAAGTTTTTTTCAGTTCTTATGTAATAATATAATGATGATTGCCAAAACTGCTTGAAGTATATATTTTTTTAATTAAGGGTAGCCAAAGTGTATGAAAATATAAAACTCAGAGAAGACAATAAGACATGCGACTATAAAACAAAACAACAACTATTTTCACGATTTATTTGATATTGACTTCAGCGATTCAAAAAATGCTATCATTTTATGATAAATGACAAATTGATATGGAGCCTTGCCCTATATTTTATAAAGAATATTGTATGAAAATAATTATCATTATTAAATGTTATTTGGAATCAATGTTGATAAATCGCTTTTCAGTACGGTTGAAAAGTTTTCAACCGTACAAAAATTGTCGTATAAGTATGAAATTAACCATTTTAGCCCACATTATGAATAGATGGTTTAAATGTTAATCATAAAAATAATAATAAAACAAGTTAATTTTTCAGGAGAAACTTTTTATTTTTGACTACAGATTTTAAAATACGGAGTACATAAAATTTGAGAACCTGAATTAAAAAGAAATGTCTTTTACCGATATCAAAGAAAAGATTTCTTTGATTCGAAGAAACCTTAATTTTATCACTATGAGCCTACTTTTTCATTAAAATATTTGTCGGCCGAAAATTACCATTACCATTCCACATATGTACTCCCTCTAGTTATATGAAATTTTCCGTAATATTAGCCTCATAGTGGTACAAATGACCAGTTAAAATTAACGGAAAATTCTGTAATATTGGACAGTGCCTTCAATATATTCGAAATAGACAATATAATACGGTCAAACGGGGTAATTTTGGACATGTGGGGTAAGCTTAGACATTCCTAAATTCTTAGTTTGAATTACTCAAGGTGGTTCTAAACAGAATCTTGAACCAATTAAGGCTTAAACTGATTCCCAATTCTGGTTAAAATTACCTTAAGTAATTGAAACTATCAATTGAGGAATATCGGAATTTACCCCACACGTCCGAAATTGCCCCGTTTAACGGTATGTGTCAGTTTCTTTTTTTTTGTAATATGGTTGTCGACCAGGTATGTATGTGTTAATGTTTAGAACTGTCAATTCGCATCGGAATCTTGTTTGCGAGACATTAATTATAATCGGCAGAAGTGTTCCTATTATCAGAGGATTAGACTATTAGAGAAAGGTATCTAGGGACACCATTGGAACCATAAAGCCAGCTTCCCACACCTGTGGTTTTCCCCCACCATTCCAAGTTTCATCCTACCTTTGCTGAACTATTAGTGGTCAAGATCCGCCCACCCTTAAAGCTGGACCAATCACCTTGAATAATAAATTCCACCCTGCTTGAATGGAATAACCCAACATATCTATTACTTGACGAACTTCTAATTACAACCGTCAATCGGAATTACCCTCTTGATAGTCTTGACGTTCCTCTGCCATATACAATAGAAAAAAGTTCTAATTGAAGTTACTAGACGTGTTTGATTAAGAAATTTCTAGTTATTTTCATCAGAAATTATGGTTAATATGGCTAGAAATTTCCAATTAATTAACTCGGGTTGATTTTTTCTGATTGAAACTATTCTCGATAATATTTCTGGTAACAGAGAAATGAAGCATATATATTTTTTGGGTGCCTTAAAGAAATATTCTTGAAAACATTGACAATGTAGATTGTAGATGATAAATGAACAGAATGTATGTTTGAGAATTTTTGTATTGACCAGCATAAGTGCATATTATATAAAATTTCGAATAAAATAGTCCTAATGAAGTGTTTCAGAGTGTTGTACCTATCTCCATTCATTAATATATCCACATATTGGTCAACGAAATTTGAAATATCGTAGCTGCACCTTCGCAGAAAAAACAAAAGGTAAAAAGTGTTGCAGGTAAGAATTCTGGGGGTAATCTCACCATGTAAAAAAAATGAAGATCAGTAAGGGCAAAACGAAAATTCAGTGATCTTTTATTTTACCCTTGCGCCGATCTTCAGTTTTTTGCATGCCGAGATTACCCCCAACACTTTGACCTGAAACTTTTGTTAGATTATTTTCTTTGGGCGGCAGTCTATGTAATTTCAGAGGGGGGTAGGAAGAGTCCATGAAAGTAGAAAAGAATCGAAATTCGATAGTCAAAAATTGATGGGTACCAGAATATCAAGTCATGCTTACCTGAATATCTGGTCATGCTGACCAGAGCGTTGTAGGGGGACCCCCCTACGGTAGTTAAAAAAAATCAACAGCATTCAAATGCATCAGTTTCCAAAAATAAAGAAAGATCATTGTTAAATAAAGCTTACATGTTGAATTGAGTATTCTTATAGAAAAAAAATATCACGAAGTTAATTAATTAGCTGTATTAAACATTTTTATTAGACCTGGTCAAGTGTACAATTTTGACACCTTTGTCCATCAATAGATAATCGTTTCTGGTATTGCTCCTGAGCAAGTCAGATAATACTCAATTCTGGATGATTGTAATTTTGCATTAGTATACTTATAATTAAAATCAATTCATTGAGTAAATAATAGTTCAAACTATGATTATTTTACAAAAAACGCAAAAGTTTAAATTATTGACATTTTTTTATCTCTAATATTCCGTAAGATTGGTATACGATTGGTACGAGATGTTTAATCTTTTTACAATTTAACCTGACTTACGGTGACCGAAAATTGCAGCTTTTTTAGATACCTGAATCCTAAAAATGATTTCTTTTCCTAAAGGCTCCGTAAAATACAATTAAAATTTATGAGCTTTTTAATAAGTGATAATTTACACTATTTTCTTAGTTCCTTATTTACAATAATTCAAATATGAAAACTTTACGAATCAAAATAAACAAACAAACAGAACCTTTAACTTAAAGCTGCTAATTTTGACAGAGACATTTTTTGTAATTTTCTGATTATCTACTGTTGGTTATCTACTGTTGGAAAATATAATATCCAATAAAATCCCTTAAATATTCATGAATATGCAAGAGAGATTTTGCAAAAAGGGAGTTAGGCTATAGTTGTGAATAATTATAATAAAAAAATTTGCAAATAAATATGTATAATTCTGATTTGGAACTAGAATTTTGAAAAAAAAATTATTTATGATTTGGTAGAGAATTTTGTTGCAGAATTTCAATTTTCAATTCAGACGGGGAACGAAATAATAAATAAACTAAATAACAAGACAACCGGTGAAGAATGATAATTTTGATTTTGGAACAGGGGTTCGTTTATTAGTTCTACTATACTACTTTTGCGAAGTTCCCGTTGGTTTTTTTGAATTGTTGTGATAATTAAAATGTCAAAAGAAGATAACCGACGTAAATTTCAAAAAAGTGAACAAGCAACCGGAAATTTCGAAAAATAATTTTAATTCTGATTTATAAAGAGGGAATTTATAAAAACAATGCCCGTTCCATGTCAAAATTCTATAGATTTTAAAAATTCCTTGTTCCGAATCAGGATTTGTTTGAATTTAATAATTTTTTGTTTTAAATAAAAATTTGCCAGAAATTGAAACTTCTTTATTCTAAATTTTAGAAAAGGGAAGTGAATATATTTCGGAATTATAAGAATTATATAGAGAATTATAATTTAGACTTTGGGGAAGGGACTTTCCGTAAAGAACTATAATATTTAGACTTTGATACAGGGGATTTCGGTATAGAGTTACAATTTTCACTTCGGAACAAAATTCTCTGTTCTTAATTCTTATTCAGAATCTTAATTTTAATTACTGAAAATTACCTGCGATGCTCCAACTCAGAATCTTCTTTAAAAATTTGTTTAAAAGTGAAAAAAGCAAGTACCAATTTTCCATTTTATAAATACTTTACGTAATTGTAAAAAAAATATTTCATATAGAAAGATTGACAAGTCTGGTCTATTGTTAGAGTCACAAAAAGAGAATTTTTTGGATACAATAGATGTCTTATCTTAACAGTTATACAGTTGAACAAAATAGTTATCTACCAAGAAGATTTTTCAAACTAAACAGTGGAATTATCAAAAAAAATATGACATTTAACAAAATAGTTGAATTTTCAATAAAATAATTAAAACTTTAACAAAATAATTTAATTTCAAACCATATAGTTAAATTTTCAACCTACCAAGATGAGTTTTCAACAAAATCGTATAATTTTTAACCAAATAGCTAAATATTCAATAAAAAAATAATGATTCTTAACGAAATATATGATAGTTGATATTAAAAAAAAAAGATATTAAGTTTAAAAAAAATAGTCTAATTTAACCAAAAGAGATGAATTTTCAACCAATAAATAGTTGTTTTCCAAGAGAGAAAAAAATATCAACCACATTGTTGAATTTTTAAGCCAAAAGGCGAATTCTTACAAAACAGTTGAATTTTCCACCCGAAAATATGAATTTATAACCAAAAAGTTAATTTTTAACCAAATAATTCAATTTTTACCAAAATAATGAAATTTCAACCCAAAAAGACGAATTTTCAACAAAATAGTTAAATTTCCATCCAGAGAGATGGATCTTAAACTAATAAATTGTAATTTTAACAAAGTAGTTCTACTTTCAACCAAGTGTCTTCCAAAAGACTTCATATATTTTTTTAACATATTTTTCACCTGAAAATGTCTCATATTCTAATTTGACAGTATTTTTTTGAAGTAAGAATCTCTATTTTTCAAATACTTCATCATAAATCGACTTTACTTTACTAGTATCGACTTTACTTTACTGGGTTTGGGCCACTTTACTGGGTATCACTCTATGAATTTAATCACGACCAGTGTGGCTGCGTCCGACTTTATTAGATTAGAAGCACTCCCATTTGCCTGGACATTTGGCCAGAGGAGAGGAAAACTGCCGAAAACCACCTCCCGAATTCGGAGAGTTTTTCGACAATTGAGTTTGAAGGCAGATATTTGACCCTACCTATCGGATGCACGCAATCATCCTTGGAGTCAAAAAACTTTATGTAATTGAAAAAAATGTAGAAAGATTGACAAGTCTGGTTTATTGTCAGAGTCACAAAAGATATATTTTTTTTATACAATAGATGTCTTATCTGAAGAGTTGAACACCCTCGTTTTATTTATCCCATAGTATCCACTATCCAGTGAATCGATAGGCGATTTGCTTGTTAAAAAAACTAATAAAAGGACCATGAACTCGTTAAAATGAGTGAAAATAAAACTTGCACCTGTGCCACTCGAGAAGGGTTCGACGCTTGGGTTTCTCAAATAAAATGGTTATGTCACATTTCGTTCGACTTTGACGCCGATGGCCCTATGTTTCTGAGTCTACAGGGAATTTCAGGTAACGTTGTAAAAATTACCATTCCTATTGCAATCGACCGTCATATTTATAGTGGGTTCTGTGGTTTCGGTTTGACCACGGACCACCTCATATAACCCTAAAAATGCCACACAAAGTATACAAATTTCGAAAATATAGTTTACAACTTTACAACCACCGCCTCGTTTAAGGATGGAAAAAATTTATATGCCCAATGAAAGACCCTAAATAAAACTCAACATTCTTGACTCTGAAAGTCAAGGAAACTTTGTAGTCAGCTCTCAAAAATTGTGCGGTCAGTTTTTTCAAGGTTAGTTTACTTCAGATACTAAATTCTGCCCATAAAAATACGAGAGAATAGAAAAAAATATTTGAAATTAAAGTCTCTGAAGATTTATAAAAGCCTGGAATGAGACACAAAACATTGGAAAAAAAATTGGAATAGAATTCACACCCAAACATTTTCTCGAAAGAGGTAAAAATAAGGTGGTTTTCAATAAAATTGAGGATTAATAGGGGAATAATTTCTTTTGGATAAAATTGATGTATAGATGCTCTAATAAATTCAATATGAAACGCTCAAGATTCTATGTCGATGCATTTTCGACCAAAAGAGATGATTTTTTAACCAAATGGTCGAATTTTCAAACAGAAAAGATTAAACGTCAATCGAAAACAATTGCATTTTCAAACAAGCACTCTTCTACGAAAAAAAAATTTAATTTCAAACCACGATTTTCACCCACAGAGTGGAATTTTGAATCTACGAAGATGATTTTTCAACCAAATAGTTGAATTATCAAAAAAATAAAAATGATCAACCAATCAGTTGCATTTACAAGCAAATAGTTGTCTTTTCAAGCAAAAGGAACGAATTTTGAACGAAAAACAAAATAGTTTAATTTTTAACCAAATAGTTGAATTTTCAAACAGAAAGGATCAAACTTCAACCATAAATAGTTTAATTTTCAAAAAAATAGTTGAATCTTCAGGCCAAAAAATCGAATTTTTTAGAAGACAGTTGGATAGTTAACCAAGAAAGGTGAATTTTCAACAAAGAACTTTTTTATCGAAACGAATGAATTTTTAATCAAGTGGAACGAAGTTCCTTTCAAAAACGTGAATTTTCAACAAAACGGTTGAATTTTTGAAAAAGATTACTTTTTAACCAAATACTTGAATTATAGATTTTCTTATTGGGTTCTATTAATTCAGTTCACATTTAAGCGAAAAAACGTGAAAAAGGGGCAGTTTCTTGAAAACAAGGGAAAAAGAGAAATTCTCCAAAAAAGGGGAAAAGAGAGATTCTCCAAAAAGGGGGAAAAGAGAGGAATATGGGAAAGAGTGTGATGTCTGCGTTTAGATGCTTCACTTGTAAAATTAAACTACTAATTTTTCCTTTTTTTTTCAAAAAATTGTTGTACACAATTATGTTTTCCATCGTCACAAACCCTGCCCCCCTTCCCCCCACACATGGCAGTGTGACGTAGTTTTCCAACCACCCCAAATTTTAATTATATATCATGTTCCAGTATGAAAAACTTGATTTTCCTATGCAATTATTCTGTTATCTTGTGAATATTTCAAAACCATACTCATTTTTTCTAAAATTGAAGGCAATAAAACATCAGATTGTGGATCTCAATGTGTGCCAACAAAGTACAAGAAGCGTTTGTATAGTCTTCAAGCTCGTCTTCAAGTGATTTAAAACAGATCCCCATCCTTGTCATATGTGATCTTTTGGGTACGAGTCTACGAAACAAGTACTTGTCTCAAATTACAGAATGTTTCCTGCTTAAAAAAAAAGTGAACAGTAGCCTCTATTAGAAATTTAGATAAGATAAACATAATGATTAAAGTAAAAAATAAAACTAAATTAGAAAACGTACAAATTTTATATGTAGAAGATAAAATTTCAACAAAATAGAGGAATTTAAAAAAAAGAAGACTTCTTAACAGAATAGTTTAATCTTCAAAATAAAGATTGAACCGTAGCCAGTATTATAGAAATTAGATAAGACGAACATCATGATTGAAGTAAACGATAAAACTGAAATAGAGAGTTACAAAATTTCCCATCTGAAAAAAACGAATTTTCAACAAAACAATGAAATTAAAAAAAAAGATGACTGATCGACAAAATACTTTAATGTCAGAAAAAGTAAACAGTAACCTCCATTAGAAATTTAGATAAGACAAACATTATGATTGAATGAGCAAAAAATATAACATAAAATAGGGAGTGACAAATTTTCTGTCCAAAAAGACGAATTTTTAACAAAACACTGGAATTTCCAAAAAAATTTGACTTTAACAAAAAAGATTGAATTTAAAAAACTAAACAGTAGCCTCTATTGGAAATGTATAGATAAAACAAACATCATGATGGAAGGAAAACATAAAACTAAAATAGAGATGGATACAGTTTTTATAACAAAAAACAATGAATTTTCCACAAAACAGTGAAATTTTCAAAAAGATGATGACTTTAACAAAAAAGCTCAAATTTAAAAAAAAAGTGTACAGTGGTCTCTATTAGAAATGTAGATAAGACAAACATCATTATTGCAGCAAAAAATAAAACTACATTACAGATCTGTAATTTAGTTTTTGTCCCTCGAAGGATAAATTTTCTATCCAAAGAGACGAATTTTCAACAAAACAGTGTAATTTTCAAATAGACTTACTTAAATTTTTAAATATAATTTATTGCATCATTTTATAAAAATTATTTTGTTAAAAATTTGTCTTTATTTATTGACTTCAATCTTTTAAACTGAAACTTGAACCTATTTGGTTAAAAGTGAGGTTTTTTGTTGAAAATTCACTTTTGCAGTTAAAAAATTCAACTGATAACTGTTTTTTCAGGAAATTCCTTTTGACTTGAAAATTCAACTATTTGGTATGAAATTTAACTGTTTTGTACCTTTGTCGAAAATTCGTTTTTCATAGAAAATTAATTTTTTAAATGGAAATTAAGCTGTTCCATTTTTGGTCCAATATGGATCATTTTTAGTTTAAAAAATGAACTATTCGGTTGAAAATTTATCTAGTTAGTTGAAAATTTGACTCTTCCGGTAGAAAATTATTATTCTTGGTTGAAAATTCAACTAAAAATAGTTGGTGAAAGGTGCATGTATTTGATCAAAAATTTATTCTTTTTTTTAGAAAATCAATCTTGGTAGTTGACAATCCAACTTGTAATAAACGTATGTATTTTTTGAAAATTCTCCTTTGTCAGTAGAAAAGTGATATTTTTAGTTAAGAATAATCTTTTTGGTTTGAAAATTATTCTGGTTTAAATTAAGATCCAAGTATTCTATTGAAAATTTGTCTTCTGTCGGTTAAATTCACCTGTTTTTTACTTTAAATTGAAATTTTTTTCTGGTAGAAATATCGACTATTACATTTTTTGTTAAAAATTTATCTTTTTAGGTTGAAAATTCAACTCCTTGGTAGTTGGTTGAAAATTAATTGTTTTTGGTAGACAATATTTTTGGTTGAGAATTTCAATATTTTTGTAAATATGTACGTATTTTGTTGAGAATTCTTCCTTTTTACTAGAAAATCGAACGATTCATTGAAAATTCAACTGTTCTGTAGGAATCTTGCGTTTTTGGTTCGAAAATTCAATATTTTTAATACAATTTTTCTCTTTATTGACTGAAAAATCATTCTTAATTGAAAAAATTCAATTCTTCTTAAAAATTCGTGGGTTTGATTTGAAAATTCACCTCCTTTGGTGTCAATTCAATCTTTTTTGGTTTAAAATACAACTGTTTGGTAGCCAATTAATCGGTTTTGGTTGACAGTTCAACTATTTCGTGAAAAATTTGTCATTTTTGGTTGAATTCAACTGTTATTGATTTTCAATGAAAATCTTTTTCTAAATTGTCTTACATTATTTTTGGATGACCCTTAAATGAATTCATGGAAAAATGTAGTCTGCAAAAAGTAACGTTCCTGATTTATGCACGGCCCTCTTCCTTTTTTGAAACGAGTTTTGAAATTGGCCAAGAACGTTGGTGTAATAAAAAACGAATAAAATGGCAAAGATGCTTCTACAATCTAAAAAGTAAATTTTCCTGGAAAATGCAACTTTAAAAATTTTGAAAATTAAGTCAAAACAAACGAGAAAGTACATTTGACAGTTCTAGAGATCTCAAGAAACAAAAATTTGAAAAGTTAATATTTTTCGAGATACATGTCGTGAAGAATCGACTGCTGTCCAAACAGTGTATGTCCATGGAATTGTGTTGTTATTTTAGATCCCAGTTAAGATAAAATATATGTCTGGAATATGAGAAATGTATTGAGAGACAAATAGAAGGCTAAAAAGTAGAAAATTAAATTCAAAAAGTAATTTCTTTGAAAATAAAATGTATTTTACAATACCACATACTAGTGTAACCTCTATACAAAATATTTAGTTTGTTAGTATTTTGTAACTATTTAGTATACAATTTTTTAGCCCGAACGTCCTTCTTTTTCTCCAAACTTAATCCATTTCGGGTTCCATTTTCTACGGTTTTCAATTTTGAAAACCTACTTTCGGTTCGAATTTGAATATATCCTTTCACCACAACATCCGGTAGAATCTTAAGAGATGAGGTTGTGCCATGACACACTTCATATATATAATTTAGGTTACAATTGTGATGCGCAGCACCACACTTATCACCTGTTGAGTGATGATGATCCTTGGATGATTTTTCAGTTACTAAGACCCCGTCTAAAAATTATGATACCAAATTCCGGGTTATTTTTAACATCCGTCCTCCCTCGCTGACGACCGTAGTTTTGTCAATGTAGTCTTATAAGAAAACCCCAAAGACTGATCCAATCAATAATTTTAACCGGGTAGGGTAAAGAGGGGCAGCGCCAACCAGTTAACAGTCAATTATTTTTTTAAAGTTAATAAGATGTGGAACTGATCCACTTTTTTTTCATTTCGAGTCCTACATTGCTACATTGTTTTATATCATATTTCTATAAGTATTAATTACATTAATGAAACAATGATTTAATAATTCAATTGTTTCCAACAAGCTGTATTTCGTCGGCTTTGCCCCTCACCCGAGGGCAAAGCCAACCGCAGCTTTTTATGAAAATCAAAACATCTGAAGATGGCAAAACATGATGGTTCGCTTCTGTGGTATTTTATATACTGGAAAAATTACCTTAAAACATTTCCAGCAAGAAGAATAAGTTATTTTTAATGAAAATAGTGATTGCTGTGATATAACCTCTTATACGTTGCCAGTGCACTATAGAGACGGACTACGCGCCAAGGTTTCTACCATACCAATACAAAACCCCCGCTCTAATGACCGGGTTTAAAATAATTATTTAATAGTTTCTTGCATGTAGCCCCGAAGATAAGTGGTTGTTCTACATTACCGATCATTTATCGACAAAACTTATTATACGTTTATAACCTAAGCACTTGTTGGCTATTATTTTCGTTATGCTTGCCCCACTGGTGAGGCCTCATTTATTTACGATATTTAAAATATTTGGGACTTGAATTAGGTTCAACTATCATAATGAAATAATGTGATATTGTTTTATCTGTCAAAATATCAAATTTTCATATTGTAAGTATTGCCATTAATCTTGAAAACTTTATATTAATATAAAGTTTTCAGCTGGCAGAAATTTCTGCCAGCGAATCTTCCATTTTTTCGTTGTCAAAACTGTTTTCTGCATCATTTTTCTTTTACATCGTCAATTTTCAAGATTTTAGTACGTAACACTATCTCTATATGATATAATAGATTTATTTAATGCAAAGTAATATTAAAATTGTTAAATAATAGCGATGTTATAAGCAAAGTCGCCTTTGCCCCACCGGTTGGCGCTGCCCCTCCTTACCCTACATTAATTCTCAATTTTTTAATTGATAGTAATTGGTAATTTTTGAAATGGTCCTAATTAGGTTCTATAATCTCCATCAGGTCTATTTGCACGAAAATAAAATACATAAAAAAACGTGAGATGTGAATCCTGCGACAGGATCGGCTGTATAAGGTTTCACCTTTCGCTCCTTGGAGGCGTCGATAATTGGAGTTCGGTTACACCGATAAAAAGATAGAATGACATGTTCAAGGGAGTTTACTCGTATGTATATTGGCACATTCCCTGCACGTATCAATATTTATAGCACACCATTAATTCCAAGAGTAGATCTTATTCGAGGGACATTCGAGTCTACAGCTTATGATCAGAGAAAACGAGATTTTGCACTTGGAAATACGCAATTGGCACCAGAAACCAGATGCGGATATATACAATTTATTTCGTATGCGTGATTCGGATTTCGTAGATAGAAACCTACATTCACTTTTTAATATCCGAGTGTTGAATTGAATTTGGTTTTTTGTAATAGAAATAAACGTGTTCTGGATTTTTACATTATCAGCATATTTTTGTACTTCAGAGAGATACAAACTTATATTTTTATTTCATCATTAACTAAAGCCAGTAGTCAAATAATAGTTCACTAAAAATAAATAAATAAATGTGCAGGCAGCGAGAATCGAACACGCAACCTTCTAGCTATAAAGCCGAAGCCTACTGCCTGAGCTGCCGGCCATTCGAAACTGTGTTTGGCTAAACTCTGTATGACCTGTGGTGAATATTTCAAAGTAAAATTTCTCGATAACAAACAAAAAATCCCATTTTACTGCTTTGGCAAAATAATACTTACATAGTGAGAATGAGCTTTCATTAAAAAAGTTATGAACTGAAAATAACATTCGCAATTTGCGATCCCCCCTTGTCAAATAAAAATTTCGAAATAGAACAATTATTACATGAATTTTCAAGAAATTTTTAAATTTTCAACTAAAAATGATAAATTTCCAACTAGAGATGAAATAGCTAAATTTTCAGTTGAAACAATTAATTTTCAACTGAGGAGATGCATTTTCAAATAATATGATTAATCTTTAAAAAATAGATCTAAACAAAGAGATAAGTTTGTATACCAAAAATACAAATTTCCAACAAAATCGTTGATTTTTCAACCAAGAAAAATTTGTCAATAAAAAAATAAACAAAAAAT
>CAKNXH010079111.1:34890-50567 GCA_932178445.1 Andricus quercusramuli | reverse complement strand
TTATTTTCTGAAGCAACTTTGTTTTATCGGAAGAATGAGGAGGTAAAGTTTTTCTCTTAGTGGTATTCAGCAATCTATCTTCCTTTGAAAGGAAATTTATAGAACGAAATTCCTGACCTATTTGAAGAAATTTATTTTTTAATTTAATAATCAAATTTGATAGTAATCTATAATGTCTTCTTGGGGCTATCCATGAATTAAGTAACCAATTTTTTGCCTTTCCAAACTTTTAGAATATTTTCAGCCATGTATTATTGAATACAAAATGAGTTATTATTCCTTTTTCAAATAAAAAAACATACGTGGAAAATGTAAGAAATTATAAGAATTTCCAAAAAATAAATAGATGCTGTCATTTTTACTGTTCAGAATGAAAGAATTTTTTATAAAAAATCTATAACATTAAATCGATTTTAATTTTCAACGTACAAATATTGAATAATCTTGAATTTTAAAGCTTCATAATTAAATTATTTCAATAAAAACTCTTAAAATTGCATCATTTTATATTATATACATAAAATATGAAAGTTTATTCAATTGAAAATCTTGACAATTGAGAAATCTTTACATTGTTAATATTCAGAATTGAACTACATTTAAAAAAAAAACTTTAAAAATTACATCATTCGAAACTAGATACATTCCAAACAATCAATCGCAAATTAAAAAAATTGTACTATTTCCAAAAAATGTTCCAAATGATATATCTCTAAAATATATGTAAATCATGAAAATTGAATAATTTATAATTCTATATTTCCGAAATTCAAAAATTTTGTATTGTAACTTCAAAATTGCAGAACTTTGAATTGCAAATCTTTAAAGTTTGAGTTTTTCATTCTTCAATTTTGCAATGAAGTATTATGCAAGTTTTAAATTTCACAATGAAAAATTCTGTAATTTTGACAATTTTTATATCAATATTAATTAATTTTAAAGATTTAAAATCGAAAACTCGTGACTTTTGATCTTTAGAATCATTTAATTTAAGCATTTTTATTTATACATTTTTTAAATTAAAAAAATGTAAACTACAAATTGTTAAAATTGAAGAATTTACAATTGTAAATCTTCAAAATTCAACTACATATTTAAACAAAAAACGTACAAAATGATATAATTTTCAACTATTAACATTCGCAATTAATGAATTTTCCTTTGAAAGTCTTAAAAATTGATGAATTTTAAGTTGCAAACAGTTAAAAATTAAGAATTTATTTTATATATCTTCAAAATTAAACCATTTGAAAAGATATTCCAAAGAATAATTTGCAATTTTTCAGTTTTCAAATTCAAAAATGTTCAATTTTAAATATTTAAAATTGTAGAACTTTGAAGTATAAGAGTAATTTTAATGATTTACATTCGAAATCGTTACCATTTGGAGGATTTAGAATTTAAAACTCCTAACTTTGGTCCTCAAAACTATAGAGTTTTTATTTACAAATCTGTAAAATTGAAGAGTTTTAAATTTTGAAAATTTACAAGAAAATATTAAGCAAGTTTTAAATTTAAAAATTCTGTAATTTTGATGATTTTCATTCAAAATTTTTTTCAGTTGGAAAGACCTCGAATTTAAAGCTTGACTTTTGATCTTCAAAAACATCTAAATTAAAAAAATGTTATTCATGCATCTTTAAAATTGAAGAGTTTTCAATTAAAATTCTTCAAAATTGAATTACTATTCCAACAAAAAAATATTGTCAATTACATCATACTAGATTATACATACACATTAAAAACTGAAGAATCTTCAATTGCAAATGTGACAAATTTTCCATTGTAAATCTTCAAATTTGTACAACATATTCAAAAAATAGTTGAATCTTCAATTGTAAATCTCACAAATGGTAGAACTTTCAATTGTAAATCTTTAAAATTAAAGAGTCTTTAATTTTGAAAATCGACAATAAGAAAATGACGCTTTTTAAGTCTTACAATGAAAAATTCTACAATTTTGATTATTAAAATTTGAAATTTTTCCAATTTGGATGATTTAGAATTTGTCTTCATACATTTTTAAAATTAAAGAGTTTTCACGATCTTAAAATCATCCTATTAAAATCCTTAAAAATCTTTAACATTCTCTGAAGTCCCTTGAAATCATTGAAAGTATTCTAAACCCTTTTAAATGCTTTGAAAGATCTTTCAGAATTCTTATAAAATTTAGGAAATACTTTGCAAGTCCATTAATTTTGCTTTAATTCCTAAAAAGCCCTTGAAATCTTTGAAACAATATTAAGTCCCTTAAATAACTCTTTTCCTATCCCTTGGACTGCCGTAAAATCTTTAAAATCTTTTAAATTTCGTTAAAACGTTTAAAAAACCTATCTTTTACCTATCCACGTCAATATTTTTAGGTTGATGGTCAGTTCCGCCCTGGGTACCTGCGAACAGTTCCCCCACTACACGGCTTCCCCTCACTCAGCCGAACTGCTGCCGCCGAGCCTGGTCAGCGGGACTCCTTTGTACCTAATGAGGACTAAAATGCGGAAAATAATATTTTTTAAATTTAGCACTTCCTAATTTATAAATATAATATTCGAAATCTGCGAATTATAACGATATTAACGATATGTTATTTGACCTAAAAAGTTGAAGTATATTTCACTCAAATCGACTGCCATAGCATTCATTTATTGGTGCAATATTTTACTTAATTTGGGAAATTTCGGAAGCTAAAATTTGGCCACATTCGAAAAATTATTATCTAACATCAAAAATTTGATTTATTTCTGAAACAATCGCATTTCTCAAAATTATCCTTAAATCATTTTAAACTCCCAGTTCTCTTTTTTTGGTAGCAATATAACCTATTCAGTTGAAAATTAAATTATTAGGTTGAAAATTCAGGTTCAGGTTCGCAGGTAGATGAATATTTAACCTAGAAGATTAATTTCCTACCAAAAGACGCTTTTTAAACAAAATGTATGAATTTTAAACAAATAATGGATTAATAAAATTTTAAGTTCAAAAAATTATATTCAATATAAAAAAACTAAGTTTCAACAAAAGATAGGAAATTAGAACTAAAATTTCGAATCTTCAATTAAAAAGTGAATTAACCACGTAGTTTTATTTTTAACAATTAGCTGAAAATTTAATAGTTTTGTTACAAATTCGTGTTATTTTCTTATTAAAATGAATTTTTTTTTCTCAAAATTTAACTATTCCAGTGGAAGATTTATCATTTTAGTTGGAAATTTATGTCTTTGGTTGAAAATTTAACTAGTTTGGTAAAAATTAACTTTTTAATTGAAAACACATTTTCGGGTTAAAAATTTAATTGTTTTGTAGAAAATTCGTCTTTTGGGTTTGAAAATTTATCTCTTTTGGTAAATATTTCATCTATTTTGGTAAAAAATTCTTGTATTTGGTTGAAAATTCAACGGTCTTGCTGAAAGTTCATCTTTCTAGCTTTTTGGTTTAAAGTTTCATTACAAATTAAAATATTTGGTTGCAAATTCCTGTATTTTGTTAAAAATTAGACTTTTTATGTGGAAAATTATTTTCTTTTTTATTGAGAATTAATTTTTTTAAACTTGAAATTAAACTGTTCTATTCTTTGTTGAAAATGTATGTTTTTTAGTTGATTAATCTATTTTGTAGAAAATTTGTATTTTTTTGGTAGCAATATCATCTTTTCGGTTGAAAATTAAATTATTAGCTGAAAATTCCATTAAAAATAAAAATATTTGGTTTAAAATTCACGTATTTTGCTAAAAAAATTTCTTTTATGATAGAAAATTATTTTTTTTTATTGAAATTTCATTTCTTTGATTGAAAATTAGTTTTTTTTTATTGAAAATTGATTTTTTTAACTAAAAATTTAACTATTCAATTTTTCGTCGAAATTTTTTCTATGGACAATTAATCCTTTTAGTTGAAAATTCATCTGCTTGGTTGAAAATTTAACTATTTCGTTGGAAATTTGTTTTATTTAGTTGAAAACTTATTTCTCTAACTTAAAATTAAACTGTTCTATTTTCTGTTGCAAATATATATTTTTTAGTTGAAAATTCATCTATTTCATACAAGAAAGTTTTTTCAGTCGATAAAGAAAAAATTTCGGACCCAAAATGTTTAATAATTCAACACTAAAGAATCAATCGAAAAATGTATAAATTTTAAAAATTATATAATTTTAGGCAATTTTAAGGTAGAAACATTAATTTATGCGTCAAAATTTGTTCGAAAATCGTTTTTAATATTCGCTTGAAAATTTGTTTAAAAAAATTATAAACAAATTTTCCAGGAATCTAATGCAAATTTTGTTATTTATTATCATGAAACTTGAATTCCTTCTACAATTTTCTTAAAATCCGGCAAAATAAAAAATGGCTTCAAAACCTTCCAGATTCTATCCCGAAATTAAACAAAAAATTTCAAATTCATTTTTAATTTTCCTAGGAATTTTAATAAATTTTTTTTTATTCTTTTGAAACCTTTCAAAATGCTTAGAAAGCTTTCAAATGTTGTGTGTTTTGAAATATTTTCATATTTTAAATTATTTTGGAATTCTTTAAAAACTTCTAGATATATTTTAACCTTACTTGATTATTTTCGAAATTAATAATTGTTCAATTTTTATTTATTATTCAAAAATTTCTTTAATCATCTTAAATATTCTCTTAACATTCATTAAAAAAAAAATAAAAGATCATTGTAAATTATTCCAGCAAAGTTAAGAAATTTGTTTATTCTCTCGAAACCTTTAAAAACCCTGAAAAGCTTCAAAATTTTTTTTCGAAATCTTCGAAAATCTAAATTAGGTTTTTTATTTTTCGAAATCTTTTCCAGTTTTAAATTAAATTTAGATCTTCTCAAAACTTCTAAATATATCTTAAACTTACTCGAATTTTTTCCAAATTAATAATTCACTAAACATTTTTTTAGTTTTTAAATGAAAATCACTTTTTCTTTGGTTGAAAATTAATTATTTTTGACTGAAAATTCAACTATTCCATGTATGGTTGAAAATGCATTCCTTTGGTTGAAAATGCCTCAAATTTAAATAATTTTGTGATAATTCATGTATTTTGTTACAAATTAATCTTTTGGGGGTAGAAAATTAATCATTTCAGTTGAAAATTCAACTGTCTGTTTAAAATTTGTTTGTTCGTTAAAAATACATTTTTGTGGTTGAAGACTCATTATTTTAGTAAAAAAATTCATTTCCTTGGCTGAAATTTTTACCGTTCTGTTGAAAATTCGCTTTTATTTAGTGAAAAATAAATTTTTCAACTGCAAAAGTAACTATTCAATTTTTGCTTGATAATTGATCTTTTTCAGTTAAAAATTCAATTATTTTGGTAGACATTCACATTTTAGTGTTAAAAATTAAACATTTTGTTTAAAATTCATATCTTTGGTTTGAAAACTAAACTGTTTTGCCCGAAATTCGTCTTTTTAGATCTCCTTGTTTGAAAATTCCTTTTTTTTTGGTTTCAAAATTAGGTTTGGACATGTTTGAAATGAAGAATAATTATTTTGAAAATCGGCCGAATTCAGTTTGAAAATTTTGTTCGACTCTCAGGCAAATACAATTTAGTATTTTGGTAATTCTCAAAATTTCTAAATTTAGATTTTAAAGACGAGACTTTTGAGATTTGCTCCACGAAAATCCTGTATATTTTGCTTTTGTATGTTAAAATAGTATTTTTAATTAACTTTCATGAACAAATTGGTTGAGCAGTAAAAAAATTTATGATGTTTGTTAATTTAAGTTTAATTTTAATTAATTAATTTTTTTTTAATTTTAATTTGTTAATTAAGTTTCCAAATCAAGCTAGGGATGACACTTTTCATACTTTTGGACTGGGAGCGCAAAATTATTTAAGGATAATTTTGAGAAATGCGATTGTTTGAGAGATAAACTAAATTCATGATGTCAGTTAATAAATTTTCAAATGTGGCCAAATTTCAGCCAAAGAATAAATTAAAGCTACTGGAGTGGATTTGATAAAAATACTGAAAAATTTGTTCATAAAATTTCACATAAACTTGAACATTCCTTCTCTAATTTTCAATTTTTTAATTCAAATAACATATCGTTGGAATCGCTATAATTAGCAGACTTCGAATATTATAATTATCAATTACCAAGTGCTAAATTGAAAAAATGTTATATTTCGTATTTTAATCCTCATTAGGTACAAAGGACTCCCGCTGACCAGGCTCGGCGGCAGCAGTTCGGCTGAGCGAGGGGAAGCCGCGTAGTGGGGGAACCGTTCGCTGGTCCCAGGGCGGCATTGTCATCTGTCCATATTTTTAAATCTCCTCTTCTCTATCTTATCCCATACTACATCTACCAACGACTGAATTTTTCTATCTTTTTGCTAATCTAAATTTACGTCTATCTTTTTCAATCTCCTCTTCTCTATCTCATCCTATCCTACATCTATCGACTTTAATCTTTTTCTATCTCCTTTTCAATTAAAATTTACGTCTATCTTTTTTAATAAATTTTTTTCTATCTCATCCTATCGTTTATCTTTCCACGTCAATCTTTTCCTATTTCTCTGTTGATCTACATTCCCGTCAATCTTTTGCAATCTTCTCTTCTCTATACCATCCTATGTTACATCTATCAATGTATATCTTTTTCTATCTCTTTTTTAATATAAATTTCCGGCGATCTTTTTTAATTGTCTATTTTCTATCGAGCCCTATCCTTTATCTATCCACGTCAGTCGTCTTTTATCTCTTTGTCAACCTAAACAGCTTTTAATTCTTAATGCTTAACACATGAATGAACACAAATACATAAATATAAATGTGTAGAAACATGAAAAAAGAATATTGAGTTTCACGTGAAATTGTGAATAAATGTGAAAAAGGATGAAACTATGCCCTAGCTGACCCAGTAAACGGAACCGTCATTTTGACGCAATCGCCTGACCGTTCCGTTCACCAGGTCCGCTAGGGTGGCTTCCTAATAAAATGAAAACTCACTTTCTGTAGTCCATTCTCAATTTGAACTTGCATCGTTTTCCATTAACTTTTGTGTATATCACAAGGCAGGATTTGCTGTAGCTCAATGTTTGAATATCCTTCCACTGAAACCTTGCCAGCTCTTTTCTTTCCCTAAATCGACCACCTCCTCTTTCAAAAAGCTTTAAACCCTCGCCATGAATAGCCAGCCAGACACTGCTTTCAGTATTTTTTGATTTGCTCGTGCTGTCATTCTTGTTGGATTCATTGACAGCTTCCACACTCCCTTTTCTATTTTTCACAGAAGTATAGAGATCCTCATTCATTCCAGGATTTCTCGACAAAATTATTTTCTGCTCGTCTGTATAAGTTTCGGTCCTTCCAGGCACTGGACAGTCTCGTTTTAGCTTTGCGTAAATATCTTCATGGGAAACTTTTCCCACTGGGGAAATTCGTTTTTCACTCATCCTTTGACGACTCACAAGTTTACTCAATTCTTTAGCATCTGCTGTTGCTATATAATAATGAGATCCATAATCTGGCAAGGTTTGGGCGTGAGTTATGAACATTTCTTCTGCTCTGTTTGCGTCCAAACCTCGTCTTTCACGATGGGCTTGATCAAGTTGTCTCTTTAAATTTTCTACGTTGCTTGACAGGTCCGAATATTGTTGATCCTGATCTGGATTTAGGATCAGCGACTCAGGAATGTAGTGCTCCAGGAGGAAATAGTCTCCACATCCGTGTTCCTGAAAATTAAAGTTTTTGTTAAAATAAATTATATACGGAAAAAGGCATGAACATTTCATTGGAAATCTTAAATTCACAACTAGCTACTTCTAGTTTTGTATAATTGACCTTTGATTTCATGTTAGGAATTTTTGCAATAAATAGAGACAATTACAAATAGAATAAGAGACCAACATCCGCAGCTGGTTATGCTCAGGAGTTTTAGTTTTCTGCAGTTTACCACTTCTCTGACCAAATTTTCAGGCAAATGCGAGTACATCTAATAAAAGTCCGACTGCAGAAGGTATGGAAGAAATTTAGGAAATATCGTTTGCAAAATTCAAAAAGACACTTTTTTTCGACACCCTAACCGTAAATCTACAGTTAAATTATGAAAATTTGCTGAATGACTGAAATTAAATGGAAAATAAATATTTTTATCGAAAACAGTTAATCGTGGGAGATAAAGACAAAGAATAAAAGTACATTGTTTGTAGATTAGCTTATAAAATTCTCAAAATCATTAAAATTATATAGGGTTAGAAAATTTTGTTTTTCTCACTAATTATGAAAATAGATTATTAGATCCATTTCTGGATCATTATAACTTTTTATTTTGCGGAATTTTTGGTGAGCTTTTCAAAAATACGGATAGAAACTGGAAATTTTACTTCTCCGGTAAATTTTACACAACAGAATTAGGATTAATTTAATATAAAATCAACCCAAACTATCCAATTATTAGTTAAATACAGAAAAATTATTTTGTTTTTCTCACTAATCATGAAAATAGGTTATTAGATCCATTTCTGGATCATTATTTAGTATTTGTATTTGATTTACTTTAGTAATTTTCTTGATTTTTTTTACTAAATTCCATTTTCAGAAAATCAGTTATAGGTACTTACCAAAAATTTGATTTTAAAAATGTAAATTAAGTAAAAAGTTCGAAATGTTTCACTTTTTTCTATTTTCTGATGTATTTCATTAACATCCAGATATTGTATTTTATTTTTTTATATTTAAGTATGTAAAAATTCTATTATAACTTATAATTTTCATGAGAAAACTAATAAAAAGAAATTGAAGAAAGCTCACTTTCAGAATGAATCTTCAAAATTTTTTTAATTTTATCTCAAAAATGATAAGTCGACCTATAGTTTACAATACAATATTCAACCGATTCATCCGAAAATTTTAGAATAAATTTACTAGATGAAGCTCCAAAGCTTCTTCTGAACAAAATTTTTATTCATTTATTATTTCTAGAGTTATTTCCCTTTTTATGCCAAAAATTCGATTTTTTAGTACTTCAATCGATCTGCAGCTTATAATATTGAAAAGATTCATCAGAAAATTTTAGTATAAATTTTTTAGATAGAGGACCGAAGCTTCTTTTTTTATAAATTTTTATTTATTCATTATTTCTAGAGTTATTTCACTTTTTATGCCCAAAATTCGATTTTTGATTACTTTAGTCGACCTATAGCTTACAATATTCAACAGATTCTTCAAAAAATTATAGAATGAATTGATTAGATAATGCTCCAAAGCTTCTTTTTTAAAAAATGTTTATCTTTTATCATTTCTAGAGTTATTTCACTTTTTGTGCCCAAAATTCGATTTTTTAGTAGTTTAGTCGACCTGTAGCTTATATAATAAAAACAATTTATCTGAAAATCTTAGTGTAAAATGTCTAGATGATGCTTTGATGGTGTTTTTTTTTCAAATTCGGTTTCCTTTATTATTTTTAGAGTTATTTCACTTTTTATGTCTGAAATTCGATTTTTTCATAAAACAGTCGGCCTGAAGCTTACAATATTGAACCGTTTTTTAAAATTTGTTTAAAATAAATTGACTAGATAAAGCTTTAAAGGGTTTTTTACCAAATTTTAATTCATTTATTATTTCTAGAGTTATTTCACTTTTTATGTCCAAATTTGAAGTATTTAGTAGTTCAGTCGACCTGTAGCTTATAACTTATAACATTTAACCGATTCGTCTCAAAATTTTAGTATGAATTAAATAGATGAAGCTTTCCTGGTATTTTTAAGAAAATTTTTATTTATGTATTATTTTTAGAGTTATTTCTGTTTTTTTGCCGAAAATTCGATTCTTTATTGCTTCAGTCGACCTATAGCTTACAATATTCAACCGATCCTTTAAAAAATGTTAGAATAAATTGACTAGATAAAGCTCCAAAGCTTCTTTTAAATTTTGTTGGTATTTTTTTTATCATTTCTAGAGTTATTTCACTTTTTATGCCCAAAATTCAATTTTTTAGTAGTTCAGTCGACCTGTTGCTTACAAAATTAAAACGATTTATCTGAAAATTTCAGTATGAATTTTGTAGATGATGCTTTGGTGGTGTTTATTTTGCAAATTTGGTTTTCTTGATTATTTTTAGAGTTATTTCAATTTATATATCTGAAATTCGATTTTTTAGCAGTTCAGTCAACCTGTAACTTACAATATTTAATCGATTTGTTTGAAATTTTAGATTAAATTGACTAGATAAAGCTCAAAAGCGTCTTTCTGAAAAAAATGTTGTTTATTTATTATTTCTAGAGTTATTTCACTTTTTATTCCTAAAAATTCGATTTTTTCATAAAACAGTCAACCTGAAGCTTACAATATTTAACCGAATCTTAAAAATTTTTTAGAATAAATAGACTAGATAAAGCTGTAAAGGTTTTTTTTTACCAAATTTTAATTCACTTATTATTTTTAGAGTTATTTTACTTTTTATGCCCAAAATTCGATTTTTTAGTACTTCAATTGATCTGCAGCTTATAATATTGAAACGATTCATCACAAAATTTCAGTATAAATTGACTAGATAAAGCTGCGAAGCTTCTTTTCTATAAATTTTTATATTCATTTATTATTTCTAGAGTTATTGTACTTTTTATGGCCAAAATTCGATTTTTGATTACTCAAGTTGACCTATAGCTTACAATATTCAACCGATTTTCCAACAAATTTTAAAATGAATTTGCTAGATAAAGCTCCAAAGCTTCGTTTAAAAAAATTTGGTATTTTTTTTATCATTTCTAGAGTTATTTCACTTTTTATACCAAAAATTCAATTTTTTAGTAGTCCAGTCAACCTGTTGCTTACAAAATTTAAACGATTTATCTGAAAATTTCAGTATGAATTTTCTAGATGATGCTTTGGTGGTATTTATTTTGCAAATTTGGTTTTCTTGATTATTTTTAGAGTTATTTCAATTTATATGTCTGAAATACGATTTTATAGCAGTGCAGTCAACCTGTAGCTTACAATATTTAATCGATTTGTTTGAAATTTTAGATTGAATTGACTAGATAAAGCTCCAAAGCGTTTTTTTTAAATTTTTATTCATTTATTATTTCTAGAATTATTTCACTTTTTATGCCCAAAAATTCAATTTTTTCTCAAAACAGTCGAGCTGTAGCTTACAATATTCAACCAATTCTTCAAAGAATTTTTGAATAAATTGACTAGATGAAGCTTCAAAGCATTTTTTTACAAAATTTTAATTCATTCAATATTTCAAGAGTTATTTCAATTTTTATGTCAATATTTGGAGTATTTAGTAGTTTAGTCGATCTGTAGCTTATAACTTATAATATTCAACCGATTCGTCTGAAAATTTTAGTATGAATTATCTAGATACAGCTTTAATGATATTTTAAAGGAAATTTTGATTTATTTATTATTTTTAGAGTTATCTCGCTTTTTATGTCTAAAATTCGAATATTTAGTAGTTAAGTCAACCTGTAGCCTACAATATTGAATTCATAGGTCTGAACATTTTAGGCTGATTTGACTAGGTGGAGCTTCAATACTACCTTTTTAGGATATTTTGATTCATTACTTATTTCTAGAGTTATTTCTGTTTTTATGCCCAAAATTTTATTTTTGAACAGTTCGGTCGACCTGTAGCATTATGCTATTAAACCGATTTAGAAATTTTTTGAATATAACTTGATTAGGTGAATATGTAGGATTGCGTCTCGTGAAAGTTTGATCCATTAATTATTTTTCAAGATTTTCCACTTTTTATTGTAAAAATTGTATTTTTCAGTAATTTAGTCGACCTAGAGCTTGAACTATTGAATCGATTTATAACAAAATTTAAACAAAACTCCGTATATTTTCAATTACAATATCAATACCAATTATTTGCATTATATTGTGTTGAGTATCAAATATTTTTATTACTTTGAAACGAGTATTTTATTTAATACAAATTTTCAATACAAATTTTTGATCAAAATTAGTGAAATCTCACAAAAAGCATCTGCGATGCAAAAATACCGCAAAGTGAAAAGTTATCAGAACAATCAACATTGTTTCTGAAATATCGAAATTTGTTAAATAATTAGAAATGTTATCTAAATATTAAAATTGATTAAATTGGAAAATTTAGAGACATTTTAAGACTGTAATAAGAGGGGAAAAATGAAAACTTTGCGAGATATAATCTGTTTTTTAAGTGATAATAATCTCGCCAAGTTTTCATTTTTTCTCTGTTAAAACATTCTCAAATTAATGTAAATTTTTCAAATTTGTAAATTTTATTGCTAGTAGATAAAATTTACAGTATTTCAGATAAAAATTGAAAATTGTCAAATTTATTAATTTATTTTAAACAAAAAATGTCTTTTCTACTATAAAATATGGTTTTTTAACAAAATACTTGAATTTTCAAAAAAATGATTAAATTTTTGATATAATAGTTGAATTTTCAACCTAAAAATATAAATTCTCAACAAAAAATGTCATAGTTTATATTTCAATCAAAAAACATTAAATTTATAAAAAAAAAAAAGTTTTTTAAAACCAAAAAGACAAATTTTCAATGAATAAAGATTGTTCAGTGAAGAAAGAAAAGTTTACCTAAATTGTTGTATCTTCAAGCCAAAAGACGAATTTTCTCTACAAAAATTGAATTTACAAACAAAAAATATGACTTCAGCAAAAAATTATTTTTCCAAGAAACTGATGCATTTTTACTCAACAAAAAAGAAATTTTAAACCAAGAAAAATATTTTTTTTTCACCAATAAGAGAGAATTTTCAACTAAATCAATCTTAAAAAATGGAAAAGTTATATTTTCAGTTGAAAAATTAATTTTAGAAAAAAAAGACTTCCAATGAACAGTTACATTTTCAACCAAAGTTCATAAGTTTAACTTTTGCCCAAGTAGTTAAATTTGCAATTTAAAAAGATTAATTTTTAACAAAATAGTTAAATTTTCAAACACAGAGATGAATTTTTAACTAAAAATATAACTTTTCAAAAACAAAAATGATTTCTTAACAAAGTGATTCAACCAAATATGTCAAATAA
The DNA here is from genome assembly GCA_932178445.1 of Andricus quercusramuli. NCBI lineage: Eukaryota > Metazoa > Arthropoda > Insecta > Hymenoptera > Cynipidae > Andricus > Andricus quercusramuli. Next base: position 37,568 of record CAKNXH010079111.1, on the reverse strand, counting down.
AATAGTTGCATACTCAAGCAAAGAAGAATAATTTAAACTAAAAAGTTGAATTTTCATTTAGAAAAAAGTTGCTACCAAAGCGGATGAATTTATAAATTAAAAAGTTAAATTTAAAAAAAATAGTTGAATTTTCTGTTAAAAAAGATTTTTGTTGACTTTTTACAATAAAAATATAAATTTTTAACCAAAACATAAATTGCCAAGAAAAAAATTAAATTTTCAATCCAAAAAGACGAATTTTTACCCAAAAAGGACGACTTTTTAACCAAATTGATGAATTCCCTACCCAATTGTTGCATTTTTATCCAAAGAGATGAAATTTCTCTTCAAACAGATAAATTTTTATTTGAAAAGATATCAAATTTGAAAAAAATAGTTGAATTTTCATCCAGAAAAGATTCCAGTTGACTTTTCAAGATCAATCTATGAATTTTTTAACAAGAAATAAATTGCTACGAACAAAATTGAAATTTTCACCCGAAAAGACGAATTTTTTTTCTACTAAAAGGGATTGATTTTTTACGAAATAGTTGAATTCTCTACCAAATAGTTGAAATTTTATCCAAGAAAGATGAAATTTGTACTAAAACAGATGAATTTTCCATAAAAAAGGACACATTTTTTTTTAAGTTGAACTTTCATCCAGAAAAGCTTTCTGTTCATTTTTTAACATCAAACTATGAATTTTGAACAAAAAATAAATTTGCTACGAAATAGTTAAATGTTCAACAGAACAGTCGAATTTTCAACCAAAAGTATGACTTTTTAACGAAATAGTTTTATTTTCAACCAAACACTTGCATTTTTATTTAAGAAAGATGAAATATCTCTTAAAACAGATGAATTATTAATTTGATTTTTTTTTTCAAAAAAATGGTTGAATTTTCATCCAGGAAAGGTTTCAGTCCTCTTTTCAACACCAAAATATTGAAATGATAACCAAAAAGTAAATTTTCTACAAAATAGTTCGATTTTCAACAAAACAGAAGGATTTTCAACCAAAAAGTATGACTTTCCAACAGAATTGTTGAAGTTTCAACAAAACAGTTGCATTGTCCAAGAAAAATGAAAATTCTACTAAGGCAGGTGAATTTTTGAATCAAAAAGACAAATTTTTAAAAAAAGATTTGAATTTTCAACCAAAAGGATTTCAATAGACTTTTCTACAGAAAAATACAAATTTTAAACAAAAATTAAATTTTCTAGGAAATAGTTGAATTTTCAACAAAACAGTTGCATTTTTGTCCAAAAAAGATGCAATATTTCTACTAAAAAAATATGAACTTTTAAATTAAAAAGACAAATTTTCAGAAAAAATATTTGTAATACAAAAAATATTTCAATTGACTTATCAGCAAGAAAATATGAATTTCAAACAAAAGGTTAATATTATATGAAAAGTGTTGAATTTTTATCCAAGGAAGATAAAATTTTTACTAAAACAGACGAATTTTCCATAAAAAAAGGACAAATTTTTTTTTAAGTTGAACTTTCATCCAGAAAAGCTTTCTGGTCATTTTTTAACAACAAACTATGAATTTTAAACAAAAAGTAAATTTTCTACGAAATAGTTAAATGTTCAACAGAATAGCCGAATTTTCAACCAAAAGTATGACTTTTTAACGAAATAGTTTTATTTTCAACGAAGCAGTTGCATTTCTACCAAAGACAGATGAAATTTCTCTTAAAACAGATGAAATTTTAATTGAAAAAAAAACAAATTTTCAAAAAAATTATTGAATTTTCATCCAGAAAAGGTTTTAGTTCTCTTTTCAACACCGAAATATTAAATGTAACCAAAAAGTAAATTTTCTACAAAATAGTTAAATTTTCAACAAAAATGCAGAATTTTCAACCAAAAAGTATGACTTTTCAACAAAATTGTTGAATTTTAAGCCAATGAGTTGCATTTTTATTCAAGAAAGATGTAATTTCTGCTAAAGCAGATGAATTTTGAAATAAAAAAAAAAAGAATTTCACAAAAGAGTTGAATTATCAACCGAACAGTTGCATTTTTATTCAAGAAAGATGAAATATTTCTTTTAAAACGGATGAATTAAAAAAAAAACTTAAAAAAAGTAGTTAAGTTTTCATCGAAATAAGATTACAGTTCGCTTTCCAGCACCAAAATAAGAATTGTAAACTATAAGTTAATTTTCTGCTAAATAGTAGAATTTTTAACCAATAAGTATGACTTTCTAACAAGATTGTTCAATTTTCAACAAAACAGTTGCATTGTCCAAGAAAAATGGAAATTCTACTAGAGCAGGTGAATTTTTAAATCAAAAAGACAAATTTTAGAAATGAGAGTTGAATTTTCATCCAAAAGGATTTCAATGGACTTTTCTACAGAAAAATACAAATTTTGAACAAAAAGTAAATTTTCTGGAAAATAGTTGAATTTTCAACAAAGCAGTTGTATTTTTGTCAAAGAAACATGCAATATTTCTACTAAAAAAAGATGAACTTTGAAATGAAAAAATTTTCAAATTTTCAGAAAAAATATTTGTAATCCAAAAAATATTTCAGTTGATTTATCAGCAAGAAAATATGAATTTTAAACAAAAGGTTAATATTTCACGAAAAGTGTTGAATTTTTAACCCAAAAAGACGAATTTTTAACAAAACAGTTAAATTTGAAAAAAATGTCTTTTTCAGAAAATTGTAAAGTTTTCAAC
>CAKNXH010079111.1:0-26590 GCA_932178445.1 Andricus quercusramuli | reverse complement strand
AATTTTTTTAATTTTTTAATGACGTTAAATTTTCATTCAAAAATTGAATTTTTGCTTGCAAATTTACCCGATCAAATAAAAATATTCATGACTTTGGTTGAAAATTGAACAATTTTGATGAAAATTCTTTTTTACCTCAAATAAAAATTAATTGTTTTAACTGCAAATTTAATTATTCCAGTTTATGTTCGAAATGTATCCTTTTGAGTTGGAAACTCATCTGTTTGGTTTAAAAATTAATGTATTTTATATTTTTCTTACGTAATTTGTGGACATCATTTTTTTTATTAAAGGTATTAATCACCTAGACTGAATCCGTTAGTGAAACTCATGAATTTCATTAAAAGCAGATAAAAAATTGATGTATATTATACTTCCTATTAAGAAAGTGATAACCCTAATATGAAATCTTGGGATTGGTTCATAAATTATACTATAGTGGATATAAAAGGGAGAAGGGTTAATGGAGCGTTACTAACTTTGTGACAAGGGTGAAGTCGAGTGTTAAGAGCACTTTTTCCGGAAATTAATTAAATCCGGAATTTCATACGTACACTGGTAAATTCTGGAATACTGCGCTTCAACTATGAAAGGCTAATTTATTAAAATTAAATTCGTAAAATTTGAAACCTCGAAGACTTAAAAGATAGAAGTCCACTGAGGATGTTTAAAATACTTTCCGGGGTGGCCGCAAATCTTCATTTTCAAAATTCCCTGACTTTTCCCTGATTTGCCCCTCACCAAATTTCATTTTCCCTGACTATTAATATTCAAAGAAAAATTTGTTAATCTTGTAACATTTTTAGCATAGCATCTTTTATAAATAGAATTAGAAAATTTCTAAATTTATTCCAACCAAAAATGATAATTTTTCTACCACAAAAAATGAATTTTTAATCCAAAAGGATGAGTGTTGAAAAAAACAGTTGAATTTTGTAGAAGACAACTAAATTGAAAAATATATTATTTTTAATCAATTAGGATGAACTTTTTGTTCAAATAGAAGAACAATCTACAAAACAATTAAATTTTGTACCAAAAATATGCCTTTCAACAAATACTTGTATTTTCAACAAAATAATTAAATTTTCAGCAGAATAGTTAAATTTTTAATCAAATACTGAAACTTTCTTCCTACAAAGATAAATATTCAACCAAATAGCCGAATTTTCAAACAAAAAATGTTTGAATTAGGCTGTAAACTGTTGAATTTTCAACTCAAAATGTCGAATTTTCATCTCGAAAAGTTCAATTATTAACAAGAAAAGAAACTCTCAACAAAAAATATTTAACTTAATATTTGCAAACACAAAAAACAAAGAATTTTTTACAAAGTAGTTACATTTTGAACCAAAAGAGTTTAATTTTCAACAAAATGATTAAATTTTCCACAAAATAGTTGAAATTGTAACCAAGAAGTTGATTAATCATTTAAAAAAGAAAAATTTTCAACCAAAAATGGAAAAGGAAAATTTTGAGTAAAAAAATTAATTTTCAACACAAAAAAAACAACGAATTGTCAACAAAATATTAATTTTTGACTAAAAAGATGAATTGTCAACTAAATAGTTTCATTTTTAACCAAACAGATGAATTTTCAAATAAAATCACGAATCTTCTACGAAAAAAATAAATTTTCAACAAAGTAGTTAAACCTAAACCAAAAAGTTGTATTTCCAACCAAAAAAGAGGAAATTTCAACCAAGAAGATTAGTTTTCTTCCAAAAAAGACGAATTTTCAACCAAAAATGGAAAAGTTACATTTTCAGTTTGAATAATTAATTTTAAACCAGAAGCTAAAATAGAACGAGTTTTCATTGAAATAGTTCAATTTTCAACCAAAGATATGAACCTTTAACCAAGAAATATAAATTTTTAAGAAAGTGGTTGAACTTTTATCCAAGTAGTTCAATTTTGAATAAAAAAATCAATTTCCAACAAAAAATAGTTAAATTCGCAGTTAAAAATATTAATTTTCAACCAAACATGAAAAAACGAAAATTAAACCACAGGGACGATTTTCTAACTAAAATTATGAATCTTTAACAAAAAATTACTCTAAAAAAAAAGTTGAATTTTCAATACAAGAAATTAGTTTTTTTCTTAATTTCAACAAAATATTCACATTTTTGAATAAAAAGATTATTTTTCAACTAAGATTATGAATTTTCCAACCAAAAAATTACCTTTTAACCAAATAGTTGCCTTTTCAGTGAAGGAAGAAAAAAGTTTATCCAAATTGTTCAACTTTGAAGCCAAAATAAGAATTTCTTGTAAAATAGTTGAATTTTCAACCCGAAAACACAAATTTTCAATGAAAAAGTTAAATTTGGACGAAATAGTTACATTCTTCATAAAAAAAATGTAATTTCAAACCAAAAATATAATTTTTTTACTATAACAGACGAATTTTTAACTGAATATTCAATTGAAAGAGATCAATTTTTAACAAAATGATTAGATTTTCAGAAAAAAAAAATTTCGACTAAAGTGATGAATCTTTACAGAGAAAAAATATTTTTAATTAAAGTGCTTCAACCTTCAACCAAGTAGTTCAATTTTCAACCAAAGTATATAAATTCTTAACGTATAATATAATAGTAGATATTTCAACCAGCAAACATTTTAATTTGGATTACAAAACAGTTGAATTCTACCAAAAAATACGAATTTTCAAACAAAATAATTGAATCTTAAATAAATAAAGAACGATTTTCAACCAAACAGTTGCATTTTCAACCAAAACAGATAAAATTTCTACCAAAAGAGATGAATTTTTAATCCGAACAGACGAATTTAAAAAAAGTTGAATTTTCAACCAAAACATATTTCAGTTGAACTTTTAACACCAGAATATCAAGTTTCGACAAAAAAGTAATTTTTCTACCAAAATAGTTGAATTTTCAAACCAATATTTCATTTTCCTGTACGGTGAATATTCAAAGACCAGAATTTTAATCTTGTAACTGCAATATTTTTTGGATAAAAAATATTTTTTTTTGAAAATTCGTCTTTTTAATTTAAAAGTTCATCTTCCTTTGGTGAAAATATTGCATCTTTCTTGGACAAAAATGCAACTGTTTGGTTGAAAATTCAATTATTTCCTAGAAAATTTACTTTTTGTTATAAATTTTTACTTTTCTGCAGAAAAGTCTATTGAAATCCTTTTGGATGAAAATTCAACTCCTTTTTTGAAAATTGTCTTTTTGATTGAAAAATTTACCTATTTAAGTAGAATTTTCATTTTTCTTGGACAATGCAATTGTTTGGTTGAAAATTTAACATTCTTTTTAAAAAGTAATACTCTTTGGTTAAAAATTTGACTATTTAGCAGAAAATTAACTTATAGTTTACAATTCTTATTTTGGTGTTGGAAAGTGAACTGGAATCTTCTTTGGATGAAAATTTAACTATTTTTTTGAAGTTTTTTTTTTATTAAATCAGTTTTCAAAGAAATTTTTAATCTTTCTTGAATAAAAATGCAACTGTTTGGTTTAAAATTCAACAATTATGTTGAAAACTCATACTTTTTGGTTGAAAATTCTGCTGTTTTGTTGAAAATTTAACTATTTTGTAGAAAATTTACTTTTTGGTTGAATTGAATTTTTCGGTGTTGAAAAGAGAATTGAAATCTTTTCCGGATGAAAATTCAACTATTTTTTTGAATTTTTTTTTTTGAAATTAAAAATTCATTTATTTTAAGAGAAATGTCATCTTCCTTGGATAAAAATGCAACTGTTTGGTTAAAAATAAAACTATTTTGTTAAAAAGTCAAAATTTTGGTCTAATATTCTACTGTTTTGTTGAAAATTTAACTATTTCTTAGAAAATTTACTTTTCGTTTAAAATTTATATTTTGGCATTAAAAATGAACCGAAAGATTTTCTGGATGAAAGCTCAACTTAAAAAAAATGTGTCCTTTTTTTATTAAAAATTTATCTGCTTTAGTACAAATTTCATCTTTCTAAGATAAAAATTCAACTATTTGGCAGAGAATTCAATTATTTTGTTAAAAATTCATCCTTTTTGGTTAAAAAAAAATTCGTCTTTTTGGATGAAAAATTCATTTTTGTTCGTAGAAACTTATTGTTTGTTAAAAAATTCATATTTTAATCTTGAAAAGTCAACTGGAATCTTTTCTGGATGAAAATTCACCTATTTTTAAAAAATTCGTTTACTTTTTAAATAGAAATTCATAAGTTTTAAGAGAAATTTAATCTTTTTTGGATAAAAAATGCAACTATTCTTTTCGTAGAAACTTATTTCTTGGTTAAAAATTCAAATTTTGATTGTGAAAAGTCAACTAAAATCTTTTTAAACATAAAATTCAACTATTTTTTAAAAATTTATCTTCTTGATTTATAAATTCATCCGCATTGGTATTCAACTGTTTTATTTGAAAGATTTGGTTGAATCACTTTGTTGAGAAATCATTCCTGTTTTTGAAGAGTTATATTTTTAGTTAAAAATTCATCACTATGGTTGAAAGTTTATCTATTTTATTGCAAATTAATATTTTTAAATTAAAAATTTAACTACTTGGGTAAAAGTTAAACTTATGAACTTTTGTTTAAAATTTAACTGTTTATTGGAAAAGTATTTTTCTTTATCTAAAATTAATTTTTTAACGGAAAATATAACTTTTCCATTTTTTTAAGATTGATTTAGTTGAAAATTCTCCCTTTTTGGTAAAAAAATAATAATTTTCTTGGTTTAAAATTTCATTTTTGTTGGGTAAACATGCATCAGTTTCGTGGAAAAATAATTTTTTGCTGAAGTCATATTTTTTGTTTGTAAATTCAACTTTTGTACAGAAAATTCTTCTTTTGGCTTGAAGGTTCAAAAATTTAGTTAAAATGTTCTTTCTTTAATGAAAAATCTTTATTTGTAGAAAATTCGTCTTTTTGGGTTTAAAAAGCTTTTTTTGTGCAAATTTCACGTTTTTTGATTGAAATATAAACTACGACACTTGTTGCTGGGAATTTATATTTTTTGGTTGAAAATTCAACTATGATATTGAAAATTTAATTATTTTGTTGAAATTTCAAGTATTTTGTTAAGAAGCCATCTTTTATAGTGGAGAAGACATTTCTTTGTTTAAAATAAATTGATAAATCTGAAAGTTTTGAATTTGTATCTAAAATACTGTTTTATTCCATTTATAAAAGATTCTATATTAAAACTATTTTAAGATTAAAATGCTGCTATTTGAATATTAATGATGAAGGAAAATGAAAAATTAGACAAGAAAAAATAAAGGAATTTTGTAAATGAAGTTCTCGGACACCCTGCCTAATTCTACTAGCAATAACTAGTAAAACATATTTGAAAACTAACAGTTAATTACAGAAAGAGTGAGGGGGGGGGGAGGTAGAAATATTTTGTTACAGTTTGTTACAGGAGGGGTGTTCTCAGAGAGGGTCTATAACCCGTTACGTAAGTCAAGTACAACCCCTAATTTGAGAAAGTCTCTAATTAATCAATACTGAAATCAAAAGAAAAATATTATGAAGAAAGTTGTTAAGAAATTGGATCTTTTAATTCAAAATAATTTATGAAATTGTCCTTAAATTTTCCTTGCTCGATAATTAGAGTGGAAAACTTGTTATCGTTGGAAGTGGTAGACTTATCCGGGGGAAGTCGTTAATCCACATAAACAAGGGAAGATTAGGTGCCAAGAGGAAGTAGTAAAGACCTGTTTTAGTAAGGCTTTAAGCGATGTTTCGATTTCTCCGAGAATCTCGGTGAAAAGAGCTGTTTGAAAAAGATGTTTTCAGGAAAGCAGCTTAGAAAGATAAAGATGAGTAGGATCATGGAAGTCAGACATAGAAACTCATACCACATTCAAAGTCAGGTTCTTAATCTTACGTAATAAAAATAAAACCTTTTTGGCTTAATCCTCTATTGTCTAATGCAAAATTCAACCCTGTGATTAAAATATAAAAAATTGTAATTCCAGTTCTTATTATTCTAGAGAATTCTGACTTAAAGAATAATTTGATGATGATTCGAACTTGATTCCATATTGTATGGAGATGGTATAGATGGTAGATTCATATTTACAACTACCATAACTTCTTTAAAATTTAGTAGCTTCATTAAACATGTTGTCTTCGAGTACTTCATATCACAAGAATTCAGAGACATTTCTCACTTGTGAATCAGTTTAAACCCAACCAAGGAATAATTTAATTTTCGCAAGAGGATTAATTGAATGATTTGAGGGGCCGAACTGCCAGATAATACTGAACTAATAGTACTAATACCCTTCACTGTTCAAACTGAGGGATGAAACCGATCCAGGTTGTCATGATGATGCTTGCTCTCGACATACATTAAGCCTGCCTAGGAGAGATTGATAGGACATTAAGGACTAGCTTCCAACGAGTAATAAGCTACGTGTGTATTAGTTGAAAATAAAATAAGAATACAACGATCAAATTTGGGAAACAACCAAAAAATGCTTCTATTGCAATTCCTAAAAACCAAAAAAATTTGTTTCTTTGGACAAAAATGAAAAAGGGGAAAGGAAAATGAGAGGGCAACCAACCAAATCAGAATTATGTTTACAACAAGATAAAATTATTGACCTTTTAAAACATCAGATTTTCCTTATTCGAAGATTTTTAGAAATGATAAAAAATATAAGAACAGACATTCTATTTTGATTGATCAAAAAACTAATGGTCGAGAGCCAAATTTAAATTTAGACAAGATTTTTGAAGAAGAAGATAGGGATCCTTTGTTTGTAAATTTGGCAGATATTCAAATTCCTGATTCAGTTACAGATATTCTCAGATTAGGTAAAGGTTTTAGTAATCGTGTGATAAAAAATAAGTCGAAACAAATGATGGAAATAGTCAAAGATGTTGAATCAATAAGAATTGTTTGCACATTTGTGGTATTGATCCTAAAATTTCTGAAGGTTTCATGACAACGAAAGGTTTCCTTGAGAACAACCCTGATATAATTTGCATGAATGCTGATAAAGGCAGTATTACAGTTTGTATGAAGAAATCAGATTACATCAAGGATATGGTCCGGATGATAATATTAATACCAATTGGTATAGGAAAGGTACATATTCAGGTAGAATTTTAAAGTTCCTTTCGGCTCATCCTTTTCAAAACAAAATTGCAGTAATCAAAAACTAAGTTGTCAGAGCTCTAGGTTTGTCCCACATTTCATTTCACAAAAAGAATTTGAATATTGTTAGGAATATTCTTTTTCCTAATCATTACCCACAAAAGTGAATTGAGAAACATATCACAATTAGAATTCTTAATAGGATAGAAGAACACAAAAGTGATTTTCGTTTAGGATGTTGTTATAAGAGTGTTCTTGCTAGACATACAAAAGGGTTTTTTTATGTTGACCATGAGTTTGACTGCGATAATGTTGAAATTTTACATAGTGAAACTAATGAGGGAAAGAGAGAATTCATGGAAATGCTTTATATGAAAAAACAAAATAAGTTGTCAATTAATTTCAAAACTGATTTGGATAAATTAAACAAAAGTTATTCTAGTATGATTAATTACATTTAGCAATAGGTTTTCATGAATCTTGACTTTCTCTTATTTCTGATGTGTTTATAGCGGATTTGCCTTTAAAAAAGGCGAAAGAAACAAAAAAAAGAAGGAAGGGGATTTGGTTAGTTGCATTCTCGTTTTTCTTTCCTTTTTTTTATTTTTGTCCGAAGAAACAAATATTTTTGTTGTTTTTAGGAATTGCAAAAGGAGAATTTTTTGGTGGTTGTCCAAATTTAATCGTTGGATTCTTGTTTTATTTCCAGGAATTCTATACATTAAATTGAGTATTGGACGTTAAATAGGATTTTGAATTTGATTTTAATCTAATTTAAAATTCTTACATTTCTAGAATACTAGAGTAAATGTGGACGTGGATGTGGATTTTTATATCCAGAGAAATACGAGTTTTAAAGCTTCAATCACTCAGAGGGGTTACAAACGAAATGTGTTTTCGAATACAGATTTTATAATAATTATTGCGATCTTCTCTCAATATTTTTATCGTCCGAGAAAGTATATTAAAACATAAAATTCTTTCTTATTGAAATACAATAAAAGTAGGACATATATTTTAAATATTTTTATATTGGACACCCATCAAATCGATTAAAAAAATCCTAGTTTTGATACGCAAACGCGGAAAATAGCAGACAGGTTTAGTAATATTTACTCTCTAGTTCAGTATTTTGTTCAGAATTGTTTTGAAATCCTTTGATTCAATTTCGAATTCCTTCAACTCCCTTGCAGTTTTCTGAATTCCTCAAAATTCATTGAATCCCTGAAATTCTCTGAATTACTCGAATTCCCTAAATTCTCTGTAATCCTTGATTTTCTCTAAATTCCCTGAAATTTGGGAATTTTCTGAATTTCTTGAATTCCTTGAACATTCTGAATGTTTTGAATTACTCGAATTCTCTGAATTCTCTAAACTCCCTGAATACTTTAAATTCCTTGAGTTCTCTGAATTCCTTAAATTCTCGGAATTCCTTACCTGAATTGTTGAATTCTTTGAATTTTTCAATTCTTGAATTCTGTAATTCTGTTAATTCTCTTAATTCCTTGAAATTCTCGAAATTCCTTGAAATTCACAAAATTCTTGAAATCCTCGGAATTCTCTACATACTTGGAATTCTCTGAATTTTTGGAATTCTCTGAATTCTTCGAATTCTCTGAATTCTTTGAATTGTTGGCATTCTTTGAATTCTTGGCATTCTCTGAATTCTTGGCATTCTCTGAATTTCGACAATTCTCTAAATTCCGTGAATTCTCTACATTCCTTGAATTCTCTAAATTCCTTGATTTCTCTAAATTCCTTGAATTCTCTTAAGTTTCTGAATTCTTGGAATTCTCTGAATTCTTGGGATTTTCTAAATTCTTGGAATTCTCTGAATACATGGAATAACCTAAATTCTTGGAATTCTCTGAATACCTGGAATTCTCTGAATCTTTGCAATTCTCGGAATTTTTGGAATTCTCTGAATTTCGTTAATTCTCTAAATTCCGTGAATTTTTTTAATTTAGTGAATTCTCTAAAGTAAGTGAATTCCTTGAATTATCTACATTCCTTGATTTCGCTTAATTCCTTGAATCCTCTTAATTTTTCTAATTTTCCGAATTCTTGTAATTCTCTAAATTCTTGGAATTCTCTGAATTTTCTGAATTCGTGGAATTCTCTGAATACTTGGAATTGACTAAATTCTTGGAATTCTCTAGATACTTGGAATTATTTGAATTCTTGCAATTCTCTGAATTTCTGTAATTCTCTAAATTCCGTGAATTCTCTCAATTTCGTGAATTCTCTAAAGTCCTTCTATTCTCTGAAATGTTTTTATTATTATTATTATTATACCATTACACCATTTCCCTTTCGGGCCTTGAATTCTCTGGTTTAAAATATCTCTGGGCATAAAATTATTCATGATAAAATAGATTTCTTTTCAATCTTAATTTAAAAATTACTTCTTAAAATTCATTTAATTCCTGGAATTCTCTAAATTATTGGAATTTTCCGAATGATTGGAATTCTCTAAATTCCTTGAGTCCCCGTAATGTTCTGAAAACCTTTGAATGATCTGAAATCCTGGATTTCTCTGAATTCCCTGAAATCCTTAAATTCCCTGAATAGTATTGATATCCTGAATTCCTTAAATTCCCTGAATTGTTTTAATATCCTGAATTGCTAAAATTCTTTAATTTCTCTATAATCCCTTGAATTATCAGAAATCCTTGCTTTCTCTGAATTCTTTAAAATCCTTGAATTCTCTTAATTATTTGAATTCTCTAAATTCCTTGAATAACCTGAATTCTATTAATGAGATGAATCCCTTGAATTTTCGAAATTCTTTTAAGTTACTAAATTCCTTGACTTTATTAAATTTCTCGAATTTGATGAATTCATTGATGTTTCTTAATACCTTATGTTTGCTTAATTCCTTGATTTTTCTGAATTCCTGAAGTTCGCTGAATTCTCTGAATTCCTTCAATTCTTCCGAATTCGGACAGTTCTTCTGAATTCGTTGTATTATTGTGAATTCCTTAGAATTCATAGAATTCTCATAATTGATGGAGTGCAGCGAATTCAGATATTTCAAGGATATCAAAATAGAAGAAATGAAAGGAATTTAAACGAATTCGAGGAATTCAGATAATTCAGAGGGTTCATAGGAATTTAAAAAATATTGAGAAAGTTAAAAGAGTTGAAAATAATGTAAAAGAATACATAGTATTTACAGAACACTTAAGTGTTCAAAGGACTTCAATATGAATGCAGAGTAATTAAAGTGAATTCAAAATAATTCAAGTGAATTCAAAACAATTCAAGTGTATGTATACCATTAAGCCATTTCCCTTTCGGGGTAGGCGTGAAACTACCCGATTCGGGTAGTGTTTCCAGGTGGATAGTTTCTTGTAGTAAATAACTACAAGTGTGGGCTCACCACACCCACGACACGCCAACAGCACGCAGTTAGTAGTATTTCCGAACAATCACCCATCCAAGTACTAACCGCGCCCAACACTGCTTAACTTCAGTGATCTAACGAGAACTGGTGTTTTCAGCGTGGTATTTCCGTTGGCCATACATAATTGAAAAAAATTCTGAATTATATACTAAGCTAAGCATTATTAATTACTAGACCTGTCTGATGTTTGTCGCGTACGTATAAATACTAAATCGAGGGGCTATCACAAAAGAATGAGTTAGGTTTTTTTAACATGCAGGTATCGAAACAAAAAAAAAATTAGTCAAAATAGGCACCATGTGCTTACAAAAAAAAGGCTTTTGTAGCCTATTAAGACATTAATTAAGTCACTGCCTCTACTTCCCCTCCCTTCTAGGGCACGCGGTGAGGTTGGCTACGGTAGGGGTAAAGTCGGCTGGGGTAGGGGGTAAGGTCGGCTATGATACGGGGTATAGTCCTAGGATACGTGGTAAAGTTGTGGGGTACGGGTGATGTCGGCTAGGGCAAGGGGTAAATTCATCTTTGGTAAGTGGTAAAGTTAGCTGGGGTATGGGGTAATGTGAGCCAAGGTACGGGGAAAGGTCGGTTAGGGTACGGACTAAAGACGGCTGGGATGCAAATTTATGTCCGCTAAGGTACGGGGCAAATGCGACTATGGTACGGGGTAAAGTCAGCTAGCGTACGGGGTGAAGCCAGCTAGTGTACGGGGTAATATCACCTAGGGCAGGGGGTAAAGTCAGCTAGGATTCGTGGTAAAGTTGACTGTCGTACGTGGCAATGTCAGCTAAGGCACGGGGTGAAGTCGGTCAGGGTACGGGGTAAATTCGGCTGGGTTACGGGGTGATGTCAGCTAGGGTACGGGATGAATTCAGCTAGGGTACGGGGTGAAATCAGCTAGCGTACGGGGCAATGTCGGCTAAGGTACGGGGTAAAATCAGCTAATACACGGGGTAAACTGAGCTAGGGTACGTGGTAAAGTTGGCTGGGGTATGGGGTAATGTCGGCTAGGGTACGGGGTATAAAGTCGGTTATGGTACAAGGTAAAGTTGACTAGGATACGGGGTAAAGTCGGCTGTAGCACGGGGTAATGTTGAGGTAGTCTTTTTTTTCAACAATTCTGAAAAATGTAAATAAATATTAAAGTACCTCATTCCTCGAAGCGAAGGTAGGAAGAATCGCAGCCTCAAGTAGAGCATAAAGCTTGCCGGAAGTCCCAGAAGACCTTTGCTCTTACCACTGTTTAACCAGCCTGGAGGGGCAACTTTATTCAATTTCGTATCTGGCGGTAGCAATGCGAAATCTCCGGCCAATAGGGCAGCTAATCCTAGAGTGAAGTTTTCATCGAGTCCCTCCGCCTGCACGATAGCCTGAAACGAGATTTGCAAAGTCATTAATTGCACTATTTCCACCTCTCAATGCATCGAGATTGGAAGATTTTCCTGGGTTTCTCAATTTGATTTTCCATAGCACTAAAAAATTATTAGTTTGTGAATAAGGTAGGTCGAAAAAACTCAAAATGATCAGATTCATTGATAACAGCACAAAAAAATGTATGTGTAGCATGACGAACAAATTAATTTTTTCTTAATTTCTTATCATTGGGAAAGTCGATTAAAAATTTTCAAATTTTTTATGTATGGGAAAAAAATTTGTTCTAAAATTTGTTGATTGGTAAATTTATGAAAGTACATAAACTTACATGGAAAAAAAGTAAAAACAAAAATTTTTCGGAATATATTTTAAAAAATGACGAAAAATGCAATCTTGTTAATTCTATCTAAAGTTACCAAAAAAAAAAAATTAAACATGAGCCATTTTTACACAAAATCTATAAAAATCTGCTTACACATGCTCCGTTCAAGTATCAACTATTATTGCATGTTTTGTTCAGAATTGATCATTTTTGGTTGAAAATTCATTTACTTAGTTTAAAATTCATGTATTTTGCTGAAAACTCTTCTTGTTTGGTACAAAATTATTTTTCTTGGTTGAAAATTCCACTGCTTTGTAGAAAATTTACTCCTTTTGATAGAAACTTCATTTATTTGGTTAATTTATTAATTTACAACCAAAGAGGTTGCAAATTAATCTGCGTTGGTTGAGGATTCAGCTCTTCCATTGAAAATTAATCTTTTTTTGATGGAAATGCATGTTTAAAATATATGTTTTGTTACGAATTAATCTGTTTTGGTAGATGATTCATAATTTCACTGAAAAGTTGCCTTTTTTGGATGGATTCAAACTTTTTTTTTTGTTAAATCAAAATCTTTTTTTGTTCGGAATGTCAACTATTACATTTTTTGTTGAGAACCTTGTTTTTTAAATTCAATTGCTTGGCTCTAAGTTGAACTACTTTGTTAAAATTAATTTTTTAGGGCTTCGTAGCCTTGTGCAGAACGTGGAAGTTATCTCATGTTATCATATATCTATCAATATCTATATTTTTCTACCTCTTTGTCTACCTAAATTCACGTCTATTTTTTTCGATTCCCTCTTCTTTATCTCATCCTATCCTTCATCAATTCACGTCAATATTTTTCTATTTCTGTACTAATCCAAATTCCCGACAATCTTTTTCTATTTCTGTGCTAATCCAAATTCCCGTCAATCTTTTTCAATACTTTCTTCTCTACCTCATCTTGCAACTATCAAAGTCTATATATTTCTATACCTTTGTTTATCTAAATTCACGTTTTATCTTTTTCAATTCCCTCTTCTCTATCTCATCCTATTCTTTGCCAATCCACAACAATATTTTTCTATCCCTCCCTCAATCCAATTTCCCGTCTATCTTTTTCAACATCCTCTTCCCTGTCTCATCCTATCCTTTATCTATCCACGTCAACCTTTTTTATCTTTTTTTCAATCTAAATTCCCGTGTATCTTTTTCAATATCCTCTTCCCTATCTCATTCTATTCTTTATCTATCCGCAACAATCTCATTCTATCCTACGTTTATCAGCGGCTATGTACATATCTCAGTTTTTCCTATCTCGTTGATAATCTAAATTCACGTCTGCCATTCAATCTCCTGTTCCCTATCTCCTCGTATTCTACAACTATTAACGTCTTCCTTTTCTATCTCTTTGTCAATCTGAATTCCCGTTTATCTTCTTAAATCTTCTCTTCTTTATCTAATCGTATCCTACATCTATCGACGTCTGTCTTTTTGTAAATAATTTTTTGTCAATCTAAATTCACGTATATCTTTTTCAACACACACTTCTCTATCTCATCCTATCCTTTGCCTATCCACGTTAATCTTTTTATACCTCTTTGTCAATCTGAATTCCCATCTATCCTTTTTAATCTCTTCTCTATCTCATCGTATCCTACATCTCTTCTATCTATTTTTCAATTTAAATTCACATATATCTTTTTCAGTGCACTTTTCTCTATGTCATCCTATTCTATCTCTGTCAATCTGAATTTCTGTTTATCTTTTTCAATCTCCTCTTAGTTAGTTTATCCTATCCTAAGTATGTCAACGTCTATTTTTCTTCTATCGCTTTGCCAATCTAAATTCATGTGTTATCTTTTTCGATTCCCTCTTCTCTATCTCATCCTATCCTTTATCTATCGACGTCAATATTTTTCCACCTCTCTGTCAATCTAAATATCCATCTGTATTTTTCAATCTCCTCTCTTCTCAATCTCATCATATCCTATATCTATCAACATCTTTTTTCTATCTCTTTGTGAATCTAAATTCACGCTTATCTTATTCAATACCATCTTCTTTATCTCATCCTATCCTTTTTCTCTTTGTCAATCTAAATTTCCACCTACCTTTTTCAATAACTTCTCCTCTATCTCATCCTATCCTTTATCTATCTCCAACAATCTTGTTCTATCTCTCTGTCACTCTAAATTTTCGTCTATCTTTTTCAATCTCCTTTTCTCTAACCCATCCTATACTACATTTATCAACATCTATATATTTCTCTAACTCTTCGTCAATCTTAATTCCCGTCTATCTTTTTCGATCTTTTCCTGATTATCTCATCCTATCCTACGTTCATCAACGTCTATCTTTTTCTATCGCTTTATTAATCTAAAGTCAAGTATTATCTTTTTCAATCCCCTCTTCTCTATCTCATCCTGCACTACATCTTTCATCGTTCACCTTTTTCTATCTCTTTGTCAATCTAAATTTACGTGTATCTTTTTCAGTCTTCATCTCTCTTCGTGCCGATAATTTGGAAGTAAATTTCAAGTGTGTTGGTATGTAAGCATATAAGTAATGTTGCCTTTCTGTTACTTGGTCAACGTCAAATTAATTTTTAAAATAAATTTCCTTACTTTTCAATGGATCTCCGTATTTTGCGGAATAGAAAATTAAAGAGTACTCAGTCGCGGAAGATGGAAAAATAGATAAAGAAAGAAAGTGTCTTCGGTTCCGACAGGTAGCGAAAGAGACAGAAAATTACTGAGATTGATAGTAAGAAAGGATAGTGTTTAAGGGATGCAAAACCCATTAAGAGAGATAGAATAGTTCTATCTTTTCCTATCCCCCAATTTCTGTCTTTTTCAAATCTTTCTACTTTCAGCAAGGTTGGTGAACATTTTAGATTTTAGGTGTTTTAGAGGATTTTTCAAATTGAATGAACCAATTTTCTAAATGAAATACGAGGTGTTTACAAGAGAAAATTTGCTGGTGACATTGAGAGAATAAAACTCATTATATTTCAATAGCTTCCGGAAGGTTAGAAATTCACTCTCTGAAATTTAGCCGGGAATCTCGCGAGGTATAATACCTTACGCCCTTCAAATGAAAATTGGTGAACCGATATAATCGCCTGATGAATTGAACCGCTTATCGGACGAAACCAGCTCTGAAACTCGTTGGTGACTTTCAGAATTTGCGATAGTGAGCGATATTGTTGACCTTTCAAATTTTCTTTGAAATGAACCGCCTTCCCCTTTTTCATTGATCATAAGAAGTGATGTCAGAATCCGTATTATATAAGTTTTATAGAGATTACTCTAACATCCCGGTAAAATCGTTCTCACCCCGTTACACTAACTTTCTGGCTGTCAGCATTCTACAAAGTTCTCTTACTTTGCGACAAAAGAAACTTTCATAAAATGGAACTGACACTGTGCATTTTTTTCCACAGATTTTTATCTGAGATGTTTTTGAAACGTTTGTAATTTTTTAAGGAAGCAGTCGTCGGGGATTTTTGAGTCTATAATAAAGTTCATTTCAATAGAATGGAAACAAAGAAACAAAATTGAAGAATTCGAAAATACTTTTTTACCCTCGAAAATAATTGACAAAATGAAATTGCTATTGATTACAATTATTATAGGAACGATTTCAAAGAACATGCAAGCCTGCAATTTTTCAAAAATATGGGCCCTGAATTATTAATATTTGAACGAATGGCGGGGTAAAAATGTCTTCTTTTCTTCAATACAACGTAAAGCCCACAAATCTTGACCAATTTGGACTTTAAAATTTTGAAAAAAGCTGATAACATTTTTGAGAGAGATTTCGTGCCAGATTTTTGATTCAGTTTTTCATTTTTTTCTAATAAATAAATATAACGAGAAAAATTGACATTTTTCTTTGTCGTTCCCGGTGCTTGGCAATAATATTAGGAAAACTGTTGCAAACGCAAGATGTTCGTATGGAAACAATATTATTATGGAAAAAATTTCTCTTAATACTATTCTGGTTAATATTATGAATAAATCTAATAAACAAATGCATTATTTAGGTATTTATTGACGAACAATTGTTTTTATGACATTTCTTTTAAATGGAAACTGCATGATAAATTCAAGAACATTCATAATGAGTGGAAAAATTTTATGATTTTTTAAAACAAATTTAATAAAAACATGCATTATTCGGGCACTTGTCGACGGAAACTTTCGTCGTTTTTAAAGTCATTCATTTTTATTAGGTAGCATTGCTACTTTTTCTGGGTTAATAATGGAATGCAATAATCTTCTCAAAATGTAGGATTCTGTAACTAAAAAGTTGGCAGCCCTGCTGGAAATAGAAAGATTAAAAAGGATAGAAGTTGAGGGATAGGAAAAGATAGAATTATTTTATCTCTCTCAATGGGTCACTTTGCATTCCTAAAACGCTATCTTTTTCTATCCCCCCTATCAATAATTTTCTGTTTATTCCTGAGGACTCTTATCTTCTTCTAGCCCCTGGTCTGTCTATCTATTACGGAGTTCAATATTTTTCAATCTCTCTCTATCTTTCGAAATCGAGGACCCTTATCTTTTTCTTTACTTCAGTCTATCTCTCAATGTTTATAGATGTAGTAAAGGATGAGATAGAGAAGAGATTGAAAAAGATAGACGGGAATTTAGATCAACAGAGATAGAAAAAGACTGATGTGCATAGATGAAGATAGGAAGAGGTAGGGAAGAGGATGAGAAAGATACAAAGGAATTTAGATTAACAAAGAGGTAGGAAAAGATTGACTTGGATAGATACAGGATAGGATGAGATGGGGAAGAGGATATTGAAAAAGATAGTGAGAAATTTAGATTGACAGAGAAAATGAAAAAGATTGTTGTGGATATATGAAGGATAGGATGAGATAGAGAAGAGGGAATTAAAAAAGATAAGACGTGAATTTAGTTTAACGAAGCGATAGAAAAAGATAGACGTTGATAGACGTCGGATTTGCGTAAATAAATAAAAGAAGATGGAAAAAGATAGGAGAAAATTTAGATTGAGATCGAGATAGAAAAAGATTGAAGTGGATAGATAAAAAATAGGATGAGACAGGGAAGAGGATGAGAAAGATACACGGGAATTTAGATTTACAAAGAGATAGAAAAATATAGTCTTTTTAAATGTAAGATAGCATGAAGTAGAGAAGAGAATATTGAAAAAGATTGAAGGGAATTTAGATTGACAGAGATATAGAAGAAGATTGACGTGGATAGATAAAAGATAGGATGAGATAGGGAAGATGATGAGAAAGATACATGGGAATGTAGATTGATAAATAGACAGAACAAAAATTGACTTGGATAGATGTAGCTAGGATACGATGAGAATAAAAAGAGGAGATTAAAAAATATAGATGAGAATTTAGGTTGACAGAGAGGTAGGCACATAATGACGTCGATAGATAAAGGATAGGCTGAGATAGAGAAGAGGGAATTGAAAAAGATAAGACATGAATTTAGATTAACAAAGCGATAGAAAAAACTAGACGTTGATATACGTAGGACAGGATGAGTTAATTGAAGGGAGATTGAAAAAGATAGACGAAAATTACGACTGATAGAGATAGAAAAATATTGACGTGGGTAGATAAAAGATAGGATGAGATAAGGCGAGAGGATATTGAAGAAGTTAGACGGGAATTTAGATTCAAAGCGAGACAGAAAAAGATTGTTGTGGATCGATGAAGAATATGATGAGATAGGGAAGAGGTTATTGAAAAATAAAAGACGTGAATTTAGATTAACAAAGATATAGAAAAATATAGTCTTTGATAGAGGTAAGATAGGATGATGTAGAGAAGAGAAGATTGAACAAAATTGACGGGAATTTAGATTGACAAAGACATAGAAAAAGATTGACTTGGATAGATACAGGATAGGATGAGGTAGAGAAGAGAAGATTGAACAAGATAGTAAGAAATTTAGATTGACAGAGACATTGAAAAAGATTGTTGTGGATATATAAGGGATAGGATGAGATAGAGAAGAGGGGATTGAAAAAGATAAGACGTGAATTTAGTTTAACAAAGCGATAGAAAAACATCGACGTTGATAAACGTCGGATTGGAGTAGATAAATAAAAGAAGATGGAAAAAGATAGAGGAGAACTTAGATTGACAGAGAGATAGAAAAAGAATGACGAGAATAGATAGAAAATAGGATAAGATAGGGAAAAGAATGAGTAACATACACGGAAACTTAGATTAACAGAGGGAAATAAAAAGATTGTAGTGGACAGATAAAGGATAGGATGAGATAGAGAAGAGGATATTGAGAAAGATGGACGGGAATTTAGATTAACAGAGAGATAGAAAAAGATTGACGTGGGTAGATAAAAGATAGGATGAGATAAGGAGAGAGGATATTGAAAAAGTTAGGCGGGAATTTAGATTGACAGCGAGACAGAAAGAAATTGACGTGGACAGATGTAGATAGGATGAGGTCGAGAAACGAAATTGAAAAAGATTGGCGTGAATTTAGATTAACATAGGAAAAGAAAAAGATTGTTATGGATAGATAAAGGATAGGATGAGATAGGGCAGAGGATATTAAGAAAGATAGGCGAGAATTCAGATTAACAGAGAGATAGAAAAAGATTGTTGTAGCTAGATAAAGGACGAGATGAGATAGAGGAGAGGGGATTGAAAAAGATAAGACGTGAATTTAGTTTAACAAAGCGATAGAAAAACACATACGTGGACAGAAAAAGGATAGGATGAGATAGAGAAGAGGGTATTGAAAAAGATGAACGTAAATTTAGATTGATAAAGAGATAGAAAAATATAGTCTTTTCACACGTAAGATATCATGAGGTAGAGATTAGGATATTGAAAAAGATTGACGGGAATTTAGATTGACAAAGAGATAGAAAAGATTGACGTGGATAGATAAAAGATAGGATGAGATAGGGAAGAGGATGAGAAAGATCCACGGGAATTTAGATTGACAAAGAGTAAGAAAAAAAATTGACTTGGATAGATGGAGATAGGATACGATGAAATTGAAAACAGAAGATTACAAAATATGGATCTGAATTTAGATTGACAGAAAGGTAGACAAATATTGACGTCGGCAGACAAGGATGAGTTAATTAATAGGAGATTGAAAAAGATAGATGGAAATTTAGATTGAAAGATATAGACAAAGATTGACGTGGGTAGAAAACAGATAGAAGGAGATAAGGAAAGAGGATGTTGAAAAAGATAGACGGGAATTTAGATTGACAGAGATATAAGAGAAGATTGTTGTGGACAGATTAAGGATAGAATGGGATACATTTTCTCTATCTCTTTCTGTCATAAAGATTCAAAATTATTCCAAAAGATAAGATATTTACATTTTAACTTCCAGCAGGGAAATTTAAAAATGAAAATTGTAAAATAAAAATTTACAAACAGGATGAGAATATAGCAAGAGTTGTTTCCTTACCACCGTAAGTTGTTTTTTATCGTAACTAGCCAGGAACTTTAGAGGAATCGATATTTAATGAATTCACTAGCTAAATTTATAGTCAGTTTGCAGAGTCGACTGGGAACTTCACAAACTGTCTCAATTAAAAGTTATGAACACAAAACTTGTTACGATCGTGAATAAGAAATTAATTATTTTTTAATAATTTAAATTTGATTTTATTTCTTAAAATCATAATAATAGATTAATTTTAATACCTGGAACAGTTCTCCAGCTGTGATTTTCTGTGGGTCGCAGGTTACTTCCAGTCGTTGTCCAGTTAACATTATTACGATTAATCGACTGGAATTTCCAGACTGTAACAATTAAATAAATATTCTTAATATTTAATACATAAATGATGCAGGAAACCAATTAAAAATACATTTTTTTAAATTAATATTCGATCACTATTAATATGAAATTACTAAATAATTCATGCATTAATGTTGATCATAATTTTTTGAAGGTCCCGCATAGGGGTCTGAGAAACAAATTTATCCTTATTTTTCTTATTTTCAACCATTGATAGGAAAATTTGACTAAAAAATAAGTTTCCAGCATAGAGCCAAATTTACAAATTTCTTTATTTTTTTTAGTTTTAAATCAGCGATAGAAAGAAAAAAATCCCGAGAATTTGAAACAATTTTCAATAAATTAACAGGAATTCAGAGTGAATTCCAAAGAAATTGGAACGAATTGCAAAAATAATTTTTAAATTTCTTAAAATTTTTGAAAATCTGCGATATCCCTCACTTCTTGTGAATAAATGTTTTCAAATCTAATAAAATATTATTAAATCACGTGAAATATTTTTGAATCTGCCTTGGAATCTTTTAACATATTCTAAAATATTTTAAATTCTTTGAAATCCCTCTAAATTATTAAAATTGTTAAAAAATTCCTTGGAAACTTTTGAAAACAGCTTGATTGTTTAAAATCCATTGAAATCTTTTGAAATCCCTTGAAAATATTTAAAACTCTTGAAAATAACGCGGAATTTTTTAAACTTATCGAATTACTGAAATTAATTAAAAAATCCTTGGGATCTTTTAGAATACCCTGAAATATTTAAAATAATTGAAATCTTTCAAAATCTCTTAAAATTTGCTAAAGTTCTTGAAAATGTTGTGGAATTTGTAGAAATACCTTAAAATATTTGAAATCATTTGAAATTATATTTTGAAATCCCTTCGAACTTTCTAAAGCTCTTGAAAATTCCTTGGAATATTTAAAAATACCCGAAAATTTGATCTTTTTAAATTATTGAAATCAATAGAAAATTATTTGGAATCTTTTAAAATGTCCTAATTTTTTAAAATTCTTTACAATCTTTGGTAAGAAATGCAAATTTTTTAAAGATCTTGATAAAGTCGAATTTTTAAAAATACGCTACACAATGCCAAATCATTTAAAATCCCATTAAACCTTCCTAATCTCTTGAAAATTCCTTGGAATTTTTAGAAATATACTTAAATGCTTGAAATCCCTTGAAATCACTTTTAATTATTGATATACATTAAAAATACCATAAGATATTACAAATTCTTTAAATTTTTTTTAAATTTCTTTTAATCTTTCATAGCTCTTAAAAATTCCTTGGAATTTTTAAAAATCCTTGAAGTCTTTGAAATTCTTTGAAATCCCTTCAAATTATTGAAATATATTACAAATTTCTTGAAATCTTCTAAAATATCCTTAAATGACTGAAATCCTCTTGGGATCCTTCGGATATATTTAAACCCCTAAAATATTCAAAGTCTTTTAAAATCTTTTGAAATCTCTTAAAATTTTCTACATCTTTTGAAAACTTCTTGAATGTTTAAAAAATACTTTTAAATATTTGAAATCCTTTGAAATTATTTGAAATCTTTTGAAATCATTTGAAATCCTTTGAAACTTTTTAAAGCTCTTCAAAATTCCTTGGAATTTTTGAAAATACCCTAAAATACTTAAAATCCTTTGGGATCACTTCAATTTATTGAAATATATTTAAAATACCTTATAATACCAAACTCGTTTTCACAAACTCGTAATCTTTATAAATCTTTCAAACCCCTTTAAATTGTTGGTAAAACCTTAAAAATTGTTAAAGATCTTGAAATTTTTCGGAACTTTTTAAAAATACTTTAAAACATTTCAAATTTTTTGAAACCTCTTGAACCTTTATAAGCATTTAAAATTTTTTAGGAATTTTTAAAAATCCCCTTGAATCTTTAAAACCCTTTGGAATCACTTAAAAGTATTGCAAAATATTAAACATACCGTAAGATATTTCAAATCCTTTACAATATTTAAAATCTCTTGAAATTTTTGTAAGCTCTTAAAAATTATCTGGAATTTTTCAAAATACCCTTAAAATCTTCAAAATCCTTTGAAATACCTTAAATTTATTTAAATCTACTAAAAATTCCTTCAATTTTTCAAAATACCCTAAAATATTTCAAATACTTTAAATTCCTTTGAATTCCCATGCAAATTTTTACAGCTTTTTGAAATTGTTAGATATTGTTAAAAGTACCCTTTAATCCTTAAAATCCGTTGAAATCACTTCAAATTATTGAAATCTATTTTAAAAACCCCAAAAACTTTTTAAACCTTTGAAATCACTCTAAATTATTGAAATCAATTAAAAATTCCCAGGAATCTTTTAAAATGTCATAAAATTAGGAAATTCGTCAAAAAAAATTGGCAAAACTTGAAATTTTGTAAAGTTCTTAAAAATTACTTGGAGTTTTCCAAAATACCCTAGGCTTTAAAATCATTTGGAATACCTTCAATTTTTAAATTCAATTTATTCAGAAAAAAGGTCTTCTCCTTTCACTCTGCCGGGATGGAAAAAAGAATGGAGATCTTTTTTTTTTTTTGAATAAATTGAATTTTTAAAAAATTTGAATTTATATCTCCATCTAGCCTGTGATGAAGAAAAAAATTTTCTGTATTAGAGGATATAGCTTTGATTGATATTGTAGATTTCCATTATTCACAGTATGTGCGATAGGATTTCTCATTGGATCGATAGTTACCATCTCCGATGATAATAAAGATTCCTATGAAAAATACCTTCAATTTATTGAAATCTAGTAAAAATTCTTTGGAATCTTTCGAAATACCCTGAAATATTTCAAATATTTTAAGTTCTTTTGAAATTCCATGGAAATCTTTACAGATCTTTAAAATTGCCTGGAATTTTCAAAAGTACCCTTTAATAATCCTTAAAATCTTTTGAAATCACTTCAAATTATTGAAATCTATTTAAAAACCCCAAAAATCTTTATAAATCTTTGAAATCGCTTCAAATGATTGAAATTTTTTAAATGTCATAAAATTTGGAAATTCCTACAAAATTTTAGCAAAAACTTGAAATTTTGTAAAGCTCTTAAAAATTACTTAGGATTTTACAAAATACTCTAAAGTCTTTAAAATCCTTTTGAATACCTTCAAGTTATTGAAATTTAGAAAAAATGCTTTGGAATTTTTTAAAATACCTTAAAATATTTTAAAAGCTTTGAAACCATTTGAAATCCCGTGAATATTTTTACAGCTTTTTAAAATCCTTGGAATTTTTTAAAATACCCTCAAAGCCTTAAAATCCTTTGGAATCCTATTAAATTACTGAAATCAATTGAAAATTCCTTGGAATCATAAAACAAACACTTAAGATATTTAAAGTCATTTAAAATCCTTTGAAATTTCTTAAAATTTGCTACGGCTTTTGAAAATTTCCTGGAATTTTTAAAAATACCCTAAAATATTTCAAAACCTTGGAAATTATTTGAAATTGTCGTCATACGGATTTCTGACGTAGCCTACGAAACCCTAAAAATAAAAGGTCTCTGCAGATGTGAATGTATAATGGGACTGAAACAATGAAGGAAACTCAATTCTAAGTTTAAAGTAGACATTTGTGTCCACATGAAAAGGGCTCTTATGGTTGAAATGGAGTTGCGTATAGTTCCATATAGCCGGATAAATTCCCGGCATTAAAAGCCCAAGAAGAGCCCTTCAAGTAGGAAAACGACGTACTGGGACATTTTTGAATTTGCAACTTGAGAAAAACGCATCTAAAGTTGTCGAGTGCCACAAGCGCACATTTTATCCTTCTTTTTTTTTAACATAAAATATATCTACTTTCGGTTGCTTCCGAGACTCAAATTTTATTGGAAATTGTTGTCAATTATAATTATAATGAGTAAAAAATGCCTCCAGCCAGAATGTGCTCTCAAAAAATGTTCCTTCAATCCGGTATGGTCTAGTGGCTAGGATACCTGGCTTTCACCCAGGAGGCTCGGGTTCGATTCCCGGTACCGGAATTTTTTGCTTTTCGATATTTTCTCCTTTATACGTCAATTAGATATCAAATGAAATATTTTTGAACCTATAATTATTTGGCTTTATTCAAAAGATAAGGGAGCTACCCCATACAGATGGATAATAGGGGGGGGGGGGGGGGTCAGAAATTTGAAGATTAAGTTTTTTAAGTTGATAAAGGAGAGCTTCAACATAGCTTAGTTCTGTTGCAATGAGAATAACCTTAGTTTAAACTAGTATAGGTTAAGCTTAGATTAGGTAAGATTAGGTTAGCCCACTTTAGCTGAGCATAGCTTAAACTAGACTTAGCTAAGTTTAGTATTTTTAGTTCCACGCCAGGCGCGGATCCAAATAGGGGCGACCAGGCTGTTTGCCCCCCCCCCCCCCGCCCCAGGTTCAATTCAAATTATGTTTTTTATTTTCTTAAGCGGAGGGAGAAGTACAACCCTTAGATGCCCCCTACTCAAAACATCTACAAGTTAAATATAAATAAGCTTAGTATAACAATTATTTTATTTATATTGTTTGTCACTTATTTGTCTTATTTGTTGTATTCATTTTATTTACTTTTTTGTTTTATTCATTTAAATCGATTTATTTGTTTCATTTTATTTCATTTTACTTCATTTGATTTAATTTTATTTCAGTTAATTTCATTTCATTTTCGTTCATTTTAGCTCATTTTATTTCATTTTTTTCATGTCATGTCATATTATTTCGTCTCATTTCATTTCATTTTACTTCATTTTATTTTATTCAAATTTGTTTCATTTTATTTATAATATTTATTTATTTTTATTTATTCATATTTATTTCTATTCGCAAGAATAAGCTGAGCATAAGAATTATTTTACTTATTTTATTTGTCGATTGTTTGTTTTATTTATCATTTTTGTCTATTCGTCTTATTTCTTTTCTCTATTGCATTTTATCACATTATATTTCATTTTATATCATTTGATCTCATTTTATTACATTTCATTTTATTTTATTCAATTTTATTACAATTTATTTCATGTTACTTAATTTTATTTAATTTAATTTAATTTTATCTCATTTTATTCCTATTTACTTCCCTTTTTTCATTTTGCCTTATTTTATGTCATATTCTTTCATCTTAGCTAATGTTTGTTCCTTTCCGATCATTTATTTAATTTTAGTTCATTTTAGTGCATCTTAATTCATTTCATTTTATTGTCCTTAATTTTATTTTATTTTAATGTATTTCGACTTATTTCTTTGTATGTATTTTTATTCCTATTTACAAAAAAAGCTTAGCAAAGCACATATTTTATTTATTTTACTTGTCATTTATTTGTTTTATTTATCGTTTTTGGTTATTCGTTTTATTTGTTTAATATGTTGCATTTGATCTCATTTTATTTCATTTCATGTCTATTCATTTTTTATTCATATTTATTCATATTTACAAGAATAAACTTAGCATAAAAATTACTTTACTTATTTCATTTGTCAATTATTTGTTTTATTTATTTCAATTGATTTTATTTATATTATTTGCTTATTTGTTTTATTCGTTTCAATCGTTTTCTTTGCTTTGTTTCATTTCATTTTATGTCATTTTATTTCATATTATTTCAGTCTTTCTCATTTTATTAATATTTTACATTTATTTCTATTTACAAGAATAAGGTTAGCATGACAATCATTTTACTTATTTTATTTCTCAATTATTTGATTTATTTATAGTTTTTATTTATTCACTCTATTGAATTTTATTTCACCTTATTCAATTTTATTTTGATGTCCGTTAATTTCTTTTCATTTATTTCTATTTACAAGAAAAAGCTCAGAATAAAAATTATTTTACTTACTTTATTTTTTTAATTCATATTATTTGCTTATTTTCTTTAATAGTTTTCTTTGTTTTATTTGTTTCACTTTATCTTATTTCAGTTTGTTCCATTTCATTTCAATTCATTTCATGTCATTTCATTTCATTTTATTTTACTTAATTCTTTCTCATTTTATATACATTTATATACATTTATTTCTATTTATTTCTGTTTACAAGAATAAGGTTAGCATAAGAATTATTTTAATTATTTTATTTCTCAATTATTTGATTTATTTGTTTAATCTATTGCATTTAATTTCATATAATTTTATATCTATTCATTTCTTTTTATATATTTTTATTTACAAGAATAAGCTTAGCATGACAATTGTTTTACTTATTTTTTTATTTTGATATTATTTGCTCATTTGTTTTAATCGTTTTCTTTGTTTTATTGGGTTTGCTTTATTTTATTTCATTTTAGTTCAATTTCGTTCATTTTAGTTCATTTCACTTAATTTTATTTCATCATTGGTCATTTTATTTCATTTTACTTAATTTTATCTTATTTCATTTTATTCAAATGTATTTCTATTTATTTATGTGTATTTGTTTCTAATTCTGTTCACAAAAAAAGGTTAGCATAACAATTATTTTAGTTATTTTGTCAGTTATTTGTTATTGTTATTTGGTGAAGGGAATCAGCGTGTGTGGAAGGAGAAAGGGCATTGAGTGCGGAGATCAGGTGTGAAGGAAGAAGGGTGAGTGTAGGCAAGGGTGTAAAGGTTCAAAGTGAGGTGTGTGAAAAGGAAATTGGAGTGTACGAAAGTTTTGAG
>CAKNXH010079110.1:34890-50564 GCA_932178445.1 Andricus quercusramuli | reverse complement strand
TTATTTTCTGAAGCAACTTTGTTTTATCGGAAGAATGAGGAGGTAAAGTTTTTCTCTTAGTGGTATTCAGCAATCTATCTTCCTTTGAAAGGAAATTTATAGAACGAAATTCCTGACCTATTTGAAGAAATTTATTTTTTAATTTAATAATAAATTTAATAGTAATCTATAATGTCTTCTTGGGGCTATCCATGAATTAAGTAACCAATTTTTTGCCTTTCCAAACTTTTAGAATATTTTCAGCCATGTATTATTGAATACAAAATGAGTTATTATTCCTTTTTCAAATAAAAAAACATACGTGGAAAATGTAAGAAATTATAAGAATTTCCAAAAAATAAATAGATGCTGTCATTTTTACTGTTCAGAATGAAAGAATTTTTTATAAAAAATCTATAACATTAAATCGATTTTAATTTTCAACGTACAAATATTGAATAATCTTGAATTTTAAAGCTTCATAATTAAATTATTTCAATAAAAACTCTTAAAATTGCATCATTTTATATTATATACATAAAATATGAAAGTTTATTCAATTGAAAATCTTGACAATTGAGAAATCTTTACATTGTTAATATTCAGAATTGAACTACATTTAAAAAAAAAAACTTTAAAAATTACATCATTCGAAACTAGATACATTCCAAACAATCAATCGCAAATTAAAAAAATTGTACTATTTCCAAAAAATGTTCCAAATGATATATCTCTAAAATATATGTAAATCATGAAAATTGAATAATTTATAATTCTATATTTCCGAAATTCAAAAATTTTGTATTGTAACTTCAAAATTGCAGAACTTTGAATTGCAAATCTTTAAAGTTTGAGTTTTTCATTCTTCAATTTTGCAATGAAGTATTATGCAAGTTTTAAATTTCACAATGAAAAATTCTGTAATTTTGACAATTTTTATATCAATATTAATTAATTTTAAAGATTTAAAATCGAAAACTCGTGACTTTTGATCTTTAGAATCATTTAATTTAAGCATTTTTATTTATACATTTTTTAAATTAAAAAAATGTAAACTACAAATTGTTAAAATTGAAGAATTTACAATTGTAAATCTTCAAAATTCAACTACATATTTAAACAAAAAACGTACAAAATGATATAATTTTCAACTATTAACATTCGCAATTAATGAATTTTCCTTTGAAAGTCTTAAAAATTGATGAATTTTAAGTTGCAAACAGTTAAAAATTAAGAATTTATTTTATATATCTTCAAAATTAAACCATTTGAAAAGATATTCCAAAGAATAATTTGCAATTTTTCAGTTTTCAAATTCAAAAATGTTCAATTTTAAATATTTAAAATTGTAGAACTTTGAAGTATAAGAGTAATTTTAATGATTTACATTCGAAATCGTTACAATTTGAAGGATTTAGAATTGAAAACTCCTAACTTTGGTCCTCAAAACTATGCAGTTTTTATTTACACATCTGTAAAATTGAAGAGTTTTAAATTTTGAAAATTTACAAGAAAGTATTAAGCAAGTTTTAAATTTAAAAATTCTGTAATTTTGATGATTTTCATTCAAAATTTCTTCAGTTGGAAAAACCTCGAATTTAAAGCTTGACTTTTGATCTTCAAAAACATCTAAATTAAAAAATTTTTATTCATGCATCTTTAAAATTGAAGAGTTTTCAATTGAAAGTCTTTAAAATTGAATTACTATTCCAACAAAAAAAATATTGTCAATTACATCATACTAGATTATACATACACATTAAAAACTGAAGAATCTTCAATTGCAAATGTGACAAATTTTCCATTGTAAATCTTCAAATTTGTACAACATATTCAAAAAATAGTTGAATCTTCAATTGTAAATCTCACAAATGGTAGAACTTTCAATTGCAAATCTTTAAAATTAAAGAGTCTTTAATTTTGAAAATCGACAATAAGAAAATGACGCTTTTTAAGTCTTACAATGAAAAATTCTACAATTTTGATTATTAAAATTTGAAATTTTTCCAATTTGGATGATTTAGAATTTGTCTTCATACATTTTTAAAATTAAAGAGTTTTCACGATCTTAAAATCATCCTATTAAAATCCTTAAAAATCTTTAACATTCTCTGAAGTCCCTTGAAATCATTGAAAGTATTCTAAACCCTTTTAAATGCTTTGAAAGATCTTTCAGAATTCTTATAAAATTTAGGAAATACTTTGCAAGTCCATTAATTTTGCTTTAATTTCTAAAAAGCCCTTGAAATCTTTGAAACAATATTAAGTCCCTTAAATAACTCTTTTCCTATCCCTTGGACTGCCGTAAAATCTTTAAAATCTTTTAAATTTCGTTAAAACGTTTAAAAAACCTATCTTTTACCTATCCACGTCAATATTTTTAGGTTGATGGTCAGTTCCGCCCTGGGTACCTGCGAACAGTTCCCCCACTACACGGCTTCCCCTCACTCAGCCGAACTGCTGCCGCCGAGCCTGGTCAGCGGGACTCCTTTGTACCTAATGAGGACTAAAATGCGGAAAATAATATTTTTTAAATTTAGCACTTCCTAATTTATAAATATAATATTCGAAATCTGCGAATTATAACGATATTAACGATATGTTATTTGACCTAAAAAGTTGAAGTATATTTCACTCAAATCGACTGCCATAGCATTCATTTATTGGTGCAATATTTTACTTAATTTGGGAAATTTCGGAAGCTAAAATTTGGCCACATTCGAAAAATTATTATCTAACATCAAAAATTTGATTTATTTCTGAAACAATCGCATTTCTCAAAATTATCCTTAAATCATTTTAAACTCCCAGTTCTCTTTTTTTGGTAGCAATATAACCTATTCAGTTGAAAATTAAATTATTAGGTTGAAAATTCAGGTTCAGGTTCGCAGGTAGATGAATATTTAACCTAGAAGATTAATTTCCTACCAAAAGACGCTTTTTAAACAAAATGTATGAATTTTAAACAAATAATGGATTAATAAAATTTTAAGTTCAAAAAATTATATTCAATATAAAAAAACTAAGTTTCAACAAAAGATAGGAAATTAGAACTAAAATTTCGAATCTTCAATTAAAAAGTGAATTAACCACGTAGTTTTATTTTTAACAATTAGCTGAAAATTTAATAGTTTTGTTACAAATTCGTGTTATTTTCTTATTAAAATGAATTTTTTTTTCTCAAAATTTAACTATTCCAGTGGAAGATTTATCATTTTAGTTGGAAATTTATGTCTTTGGTTGAAAATTTAACTAGTTTGGTAAAAATTAACTTTTTAATTGAAAACACATTTTCGGGTTAAAAATTTAATTGTTTTGTAGAAAATTCGTCTTTTGGGTTTGAAAATTTATCTCTTTTGGTAAATATTTCATCTATTTTGGTAAAAAATTCTTGTATTTGGTTGAAAATTCAACGGTCTTGCTGAAAGTTCATCTTTCTAGCTTTTTGGTTTAAAGTTTCATTACAAATTAAAATATTTGGTTGCAAATTCCTGTATTTTGTTAAAAATTAGACTTTTTATGTGGAAAATTATTTTCTTTTTTATTGAGAATTAATTTTTTTAAACTTGAAATTAAACTGTTCTATTCTTTGTTGAAAATGTATGTTTTTTAGTTGATTAATCTATTTTGTAGAAAATTTGTATTTTTTTGGTAGCAATATCATCTTTTCGGTTGAAAATTAAATTATTAGCTGAAAATTCCATTAAAAATAAAAATATTTGGTTTAAAATTCACGTATTTTGCTAAAAAAATTTCTTTTATGATAGAAAATTATTTTTTTTTATTGAAATTTCATTTCTTTGATTGAAAATTAGTTTTTTTTATTGAAAATTGATTTTTTTAACTAAAAATTTAACTATTCAATTTTTCGTCGAAATTTTTTCTATGGACAATTAATCCTTTTAGTTGAAAATTCATCTGCTTGGTTGAAAATTTAACTATTTCGTTGGAAATTTGTTTTATTTAGTTGAAAACTTATTTCTCTAACTTAAAATTAAACTGTTCTATTTTCTGTTGCAAATATATATTTTTTAGTTGAAAATTCATCTATTTCATACAAGAAAGTTTTTTCAGTCGATAAAGAAAAAATTTCGGACCCAAAATGTTTAATAATTCAACACTAAAGAATCAATCGAAAAATGTATAAATTTTAAAAATTATATAATTTTAGGCAATTTTAAGGTAGAAACATTAATTTATGCGTCAAAATTTGTTCGAAAATCGTTTTTAATATTCGCTTGAAAATTTGTTTTAAAACATTATAAACAAATTTTCCAGGAATCTAATGCAAATTTTGTTATTTATTATCATGAAACTTGAATTCCTTCTACAATTTTCTTAAAATCCGGCAAAATAAAAAATGGCTTCAAAACCTTCCAGATTCTATCCCGAAATTAAACAAAAAATTTCAAATTCATTTTTAATTTTCCTAGGAATTTTAATAAATTTTTTTTTATTCTTTTGAAACCTTTCAAAATGCTTAGAAAGCTTTCAAATGTTGTGTGTTTTGAAATATTTTCATATTTTAAATTATTTTGGAATTCTTTAAAAACTTCTAGATATATTTTAACCTTACTTGATTATTTTCGAAATTAATAATTGTTCAATTTTTATTTATTATTCAAAAATTTCTTTAATCATCTTAAATATTCTCTTAACATTCATTAAAAAAAAATAAAAGATCATTGTAAATTATTCCAGCAAAGTTAAGAAATTTGTTTATTCTCTCGAAACCTTTAAAAACCCTGAAAAGCTTCAAAATTTTTTTTCGAAATCTTCGAAAATCTAAATTAGGTTTTTTATTTTTCGAAATCTTTTCCAGTTTTAAATTAAATTTAGATCTTCTCAAAACTTCTAAATATATCTTAAACTTACTCGAATTTTTTCCAAATTAATAATTCACTAAACATTTTTTTAGTTTTTAAATGAAAATCACTTTTTCTTTGGTTGAAAATTAATTATTTTTGACTGAAAATTCAACTATTCCATGTATGGTTGAAAATGCATTCCTTTGGTTGAAAATGCCTCAAATTTAAATAATTTTGTGATAATTCATGTATTTTGTTACAAATTAATCTTTTGGGGGTAGAAAATTAATCATTTCAGTTGAAAATTCAACTGTCTGTTTAAAATTTGTTTGTTCGTTAAAAATACATTTTTGTGGTTGAAGACTCATTATTTTAGTAAAAAAATTCATTTCCTTGGCTGAAATTTTTACCGTTCTGTTGAAAATTCGCTTTTATTTAGTGAAAAATAAATTTTTCAACTGCAAAAGTAACTATTCAATTTTTGCTTGATAATTGATCTTTTTCAGTTAAAAATTCAATTATTTTGGTAGACATTCACATTTTAGTGTTAAAAATTAAACATTTTGTTTAAAATTCATATCTTTGGTTTGAAAACTAAACTGTTTTGCCCGAAATTCGTCTTTTTAGATCTCCTTGTTTGAAAATTCCTTTTTTTTTGGTTTCAAAATTAGGTTTGGACATGTTTGAAATGAAGAATAATTATTTTGAAAATCGGCCGAATTCAGTTTGAAAATTTTGTTCGACTCTCAGGCAAATACAATTTAGTATTTTGGTAATTCTCAAAATTTCTAAATTTAGATTTTAAAGACGAGACTTTTGAGATTTGCTCCACGAAAATCCTTTATATTTTGCTTTTGTATGTTAAAATAGTATTTTTAATTAACTTTCATGAACAAATTGGTTGAGCAGTAAAAAAATTTATGATGTTTGTTAATTTAAGTTTAATTTTAATTAATTAATTTTTTTTTAATTTTAATTTGTTAATTAAGTTTCCAAATCAAGCTAGGGATGACACTTTTCATACTTTTGGACTGGGAGCGCAAAATTATTTAAGGATAATTTTGAGAAATGCGATTGTTTGAGAGATAAACTAAATTCATGATGTCAGTTAATAAATTTTCAAATGTGGCCAAATTTCAGCCAAAGAATAAATTAAAGCTACTGGAGTGGATTTGATAAAAATACTGAAAAATTTGTTCATAAAATTTCACATAAACTTGAACATTCCTTCTCTAATTTTCAATTTTTTAATTCAAATAACATATCGTTGGAATCGCTATAATTAGCAGACTTCGAATATTATAATTATCAATTACCAAGTGCTAAATTGAAAAAATGTTATATTTCGTATTTTAATCCTCATTAGGTACAAAGGACTCCCGCTGACCAGGCTCGGCGGCAGCAGTTCGGCTGAGCGAGGGGAAGCCGCGTAGTGGGGGAACCGTTCGCTGGTCCCAGGGCGGCATTGTCATCTGTCCATATTTTTAAATCTCCTCTTCTCTATCTTATCCCATACTACATCTACCAACGACTGAATTTTTCTATCTTTTTGCTAATCTAAATTTACGTCTATCTTTTTCAATCTCCTCTTCTCTATCTCATCCTATCCTACATCTATCGACTTTAATCTTTTTCTATCTCCTTTTCAATTAAAATTTACGTCTATCTTTTTTAATAAATTTTTTTCTATCTCATCCTATCGTTTATCTTTCCACGTCAATCTTTTCCTATTTCTCTGTTGATCTACATTCCCGTCAATCTTTTGCAATCTTCTCTTCTCTATACCATCCTATGTTACATCTATCAATGTATATCTTTTTCTATCTCTTTTTTAATATAAATTTCCGGCGATCTTTTTTAATTGTCTATTTTCTATCGAGCCCTATCCTTTATCTATCCACGTCAGTCGTCTTTTATCTCTTTGTCAACCTAAACAGCTTTTAATTCTTAATGCTTAACACATGAATGAACACAAATACATAAATATAAATGTGTAGAAACATGAAAAAAGAATATTGAGTTTCACGTGAAATTGTGAATAAATGTGGAAAAGGATGAAACTATGCCCTAGCTGACCCAGTAAACGGAACCGTCATTTTGACGCAATCGCCTGACCGTTCCGTTCACCAGGTCCGCTAGGGTGGCTTCCTAATAAAATGAAAACTCACTTTCTGTAGTCCATTCTCAATTTGAACTTGCATCGTTTTCCATTAACTTTTGTGTATATCACAAGGCAGGATTTGCTGTAGCTCAATGTTTGAATATCCTTCCACTGAAACCTTGCCAGCTCTTTTCTTTCCCTAAATCGACCACCTCCTCTTTCAAAAAGCTTTAAACCCTCGCCATGAATAGCCAGCCAGACACTGCTTTCAGTATTTTTTGATTTGCTCGTGCTGTCATTCTTGTTGGATTCATTGACAGCTTCCACACTCCCTTTTCTATTTTTCACAGAAGTGTAGAGATCCTCATTCATTCCAGGATTTCTCGACAAAATTATTTTCTGCTCGTCTGTATAAGTTTCGGTCCTTCCAGGCACTGGACAGTCTCGTTTTAGCTTTGCGTAAATATCTTCATGGGAAACTTTTCCCACTGGGGAAATTCGTTTTTCACTCATCCTTTGACGACTCACAAGTTTACTCAATTCTTTAGCATCTGCTGTTGCTATATAATAATGAGATCCATAATCTGGCAAGGTTTGGGCGTGAGTTATGAACATTTCTTCTGCTCTGTTTGCGTCCAAACCTCGTCTTTCACGATGGGCTTGATCAAGTTGTCTCTTTAAATTTTCTACGTTGCTTGACAGGTCCGAATATTGTTGATCCTGATCTGGATTTAGGATCAGCGACTCAGGAATGTAGTGCTCCAGGAGGAAATAGTCTCCACATCCGTGTTCCTGAAAATTAAAGTTTTTGTTAAAATAAATTATATACGGAAAAAGGCATGAACATTTCATTGGAAATCTTAAATTCACAACTAGCTACTTCTAGTTTTGTATAATTGACCTTTGATTTCATGTTAGGAATTTTTGCAATAAATAGAGACAATTACAAATAGAATAAGAGACCAACATCCGCAGCTGGTTATGCTCAGGAGTTTTAGTTTTCTGCAGTTTACCACTTCTCTGACCAAATTTTCAGGCAAATGCGAGTACATCTAATAAAAGTCCGACTGCAGAAGGTATGGAAGAAATTTAGGAAATATCGTTTGCAAAATTCAAAAAGACACTTTTTTTCGACACCCTAACTGTAAATCTACAGTTAAATTATGAAAATTTGCTGAATGACTGAAATTAAATGGAAAATAAATATTTTTATCGAAAACAGTTAATCGTGGGAGATAAAGACAAAGAATAAAAGTACATTGTTTGTAGATTAGCTTATAAAATTCTCAAAATCATTAAAATTATATAGGGTTAGAAAATTTTGTTTTTCTCACTAATTATGAAAATAGATTATTAGATCCATTTCTGGATCATTATAACTTTTTATTTTGCGGAATTTTTGGTGAGCTTTTCAAAAATACGGATAGAAACTGGAAATTTTACTTCTCCGGTAAATTTTACACAACAGAATTAGGATTAATTTAATATAAAATCAACCCAAACTATCCAATTATTAGTTAAATACAGAAAAATTATTTTGTTTTTCTCACTAATCATGAAAATAGGTTATTAGATCCATTTCTGGATCATTATTTAGTATTTGTATTTGATTTACTTTAGTAATTTTCTTGATTTTTTTTACTAAATTCCATTTTCAGAAAATCAGTTATAGGTACTTACCAAAAATTTGATTTTAAAAATGTAAATTAAGTAAAAAGTTCGAAATGTTTCACTTTTTTCTATTTTCTGATGTATTTCATTAACATCCAGATATTGTATTTTATTTTTTTATATTTAAGTATGTAAAAATTCTATTATAACTTATAATTTTCATGAGAAAACTAATAAAAAGAAATTGAAGAAAGCTCACTTTCAGAATGAATCTTCAAAATTTTTTTAATTTTATCTCAAAAATGATAAGTCGACCTATAGTTTACAATACAATATTCAACCGATTCATCCGAAAATTTTAGAATAAATTTACTAGATGAAGCTCCAAAGCTTCTTCTGAACAAAATTTTTATTCATTTATTATTTCTAGAGTTATTTCCCTTTTTATGCCAAAAATTCGATTTTTTAGTACTTCAATCGATCTGCAGCTTATAATATTGAAAAGATTCATCAGAAAATTTTAGTATAAATTTTTTAGATAGAGGACCGAAGCTTCTTTTTTTATAAATTTTTATTTATTCATTATTTCTAGAGTTATTTCACTTTTTATGCCCAAAATTCGATTTTTGATTACTTTAGTCGACCTATAGCTTACAATATTCAACAGATTCTTCAAAAAATTATAGAATGAATTGATTAGATAATGCTCCAAAGCTTCTTTTTTAAAAAATGTTTATCTTTTATCATTTCTAGAGTTATTTCACTTTTTGTGCCCAAAATTCGATTTTTTAGTAGTTTAGTCGACCTGTAGCTTATATAATAAAAACAATTTATCTGAAAATCTTAGTGTAAAATGTCTAGATGATGCTTTGATGGTGTTTTTTTTTCAAATTCGGTTTCCTTTATTATTTTTAGAGTTATTTCACTTTTTATGTCTGAAATTCGATTTTTTCATAAAACAGTCGGCCTGAAGCTTACAATATTGAACCGTTTTTTAAAATTTGTTTAAAATAAATTGACTAGATAAAGCTTTAAAGGGTTTTTTACCAAATTTTAATTCATTTATTATTTCTAGAGTTATTTCACTTTTTATGTCCAAATTTGAAGTATTTAGTAGTTCAGTCGACCTGTAGCTTATAACTTATAACATTTAACCGATTCGTCTCAAAATTTTAGTATGAATTAAATAGATGAAGCTTTCCTGGTATTTTTAAGAAAATTTTTATTTATGTAT
Organism: Andricus quercusramuli; assembly: GCA_932178445.1. Classification (NCBI taxonomy): domain Eukaryota; kingdom Metazoa; phylum Arthropoda; class Insecta; order Hymenoptera; family Cynipidae; genus Andricus; species Andricus quercusramuli. The sequence goes on along the minus strand of CAKNXH010079110.1, from coordinate 40,831 downwards.
TATTTTTAGAGTTATTTCTGTTTTTTTGCCGAAAATTCGATTCTTTATTACTTCAGTCGACCTATAGCTTACAATATTCAACCGATCCTTTAAAAAATGTTAGAATAAATTGACTAGATAAAGCTCCAAAGCTTCTTTTAAATTTTGTTGTTGTTTTTTTTATCATTTCTAGAGTTATTTCACTTTTTATGCCCAAAATTCAATTTTTTAGTAGTTCAGTCGACCTGTTGCTTACAAAATTAAAACGATTTATCTGAAAATTTCAGTATGAATTTTGTAGATGATGCTTTGGTGGTGTTTATTTTGCAAATTTGGTTTTCTTGATTATTTTTAGAGTTATTTCAATTTATATATCTGAAATTCGATTTTTTAGCAGTTCAGTCAACCTGTAACTTACAATATTTAATCGATTTGTTTGAAATTTTAGATTAAATTGACTAGATAAAGCTCAAAAGCGTCTTTCTGAAAAAAATGTTGTTTATTTATTATTTCTAGAGTTATTTCACTTTTTATTCCTAAAAATTCGATTTTTTCATAAAACAGTCAACCTGAAGCTTACAATATTTAACCGAATCTTAAAAATTTTTTAGAATAAATAGACTAGATAAAGCTGTAAAGGTTTTTTTTTACCAAATTTTAATTCACTTATTATTTTTAGAGTTATTTTACTTTTTATGCCCAAAATTCGATTTTTTAGTACTTCAATTGATCTGCAGCTTATAATATTGAAACGATTCATCACAAAATTTCAGTATAAATTGACTAGATAAAGCTGCGAAGCTTCTTTTCTATAAATTTTTATATTCATTTATTATTTCTAGAGTTATTGTACTTTTTATGGCCAAAATTCGATTTTTGATTACTCAAGTTGACCTATAGCTTACAATATTCAACCGATTTTCCAACAAATTTTAAAATGAATTTGCTAGATAAAGCTCCAAAGCTTCGTTTAAAAAAATTTGGTATTTTTTTTATCATTTCTAGAGTTATTTCACTTTTTATACCAAAAATTCAATTTTTTAGTAGTCCAGTCAACCTGTTGCTTACAAAATTTAAACGATTTATCTGAAAATTTCAGTATGAATTTTCTAGATGATGCTTTGGTGGTATTTATTTTGCAAATTTGGTTTTCTTGATTATTTTTAGAGTTATTTCAATTTATATGTCTGAAATACGATTTTATAGCAGTGCAGTCAACCTGTAGCTTACAATATTTAATCGATTTGTTTGAAATTTTAGATTGAATTGACTAGATAAAGCTCCAAAGCGTTTTTTTTAAATTTTTATTCATTTATTATTTCTAGAATTATTTCACTTTTTATGCCCAAAAATTCAATTTTTTCTCAAAACAGTCGAGCTGTAGCTTACAATATTCAACCAATTCTTCAAAGAATTTTTGAATAAATTGACTAGATGAAGCTTCAAAGCATTTTTTTACAAAATTTTAATTCATTCAATATTTCAAGAGTTATTTCAATTTTTATGTCAATATTTGGAGTATTTAGTAGTTTAGTCGATCTGTAGCTTATAACTTATAATATTCAACCGATTCGTCTGAAAATTTTAGTATGAATTATCTAGATACAGCTTTAATGATATTTTAAAGGAAATTTTGATTTATTTATTATTTTTAGAGTTATCTCGCTTTTTATGTCTAAAATTCGAATATTTAGTAGTTAAGTCAACCTGTAGCCTACAATATTGAATTCATAGGTCTGAACATTTTAGGCTGATTTGACTAGGTGGAGCTTCAATACTACCTTTTTAGGATATTTTGATTCATTACTTATTTCTAGAGTTATTTCTGTTTTTATGCCCAAAATTTTATTTTTGAACAGTTCGGTCGACCTGTAGCATTATGCTATTAAACCGATTTAGAAATTTTTTGAATATAACTTGATTAGGTGAATATGTAGGATTGCGTCTCGTGAAAGTTTGATCCATTAATTATTTTTCAAGATTTTCCACTTTTTATTGTAAAAATTGTATTTTTCAGTAATTTAGTCGACCTAGAGCTTGAACTATTGAATCGATTTATAACAAAATTTAAACAAAACTCCGTATATTTTCAATTACAATATCAATACCAATTATTTGCATTATATTGTGTTGAGTATCAAATATTTTTATTACTTTGAAACGAGTATTTTATTTAATACAAATTTTCAATACAAATTTTTGATCAAAATTAGTGAAATCTCACAAAAAGCATCTGCGATGCAAAAATACCGCAAAGTGAAAAGTTATCAGAACAATCAACATTGTTTCTGAAATATCGAAATTTGTTAAATAATTAGAAATGTTATCTAAATATTAAAATTGATTAAATTGGAAAATTTAGAGACATTTTAAGACTGTAATAAGAGGGGAAAAATGAAAACTTTGCGAGATATAATCTGTTTTTTAAGTGATAATAATCTCGCCAAGTTTTCATTTTTTCTCTGTTAAAACATTCTCAAATTAATGTAAATTTTTCAAATTTGTAAATTTTATTGCTAGTAGATAAAATTTACAGTATTTCAGATAAAAATTGAAAATTGTCAAATTTATTAATTTATTTTAAACAAAAAATGTCTTTTCTACTATAAAATATGGTTTTTTAACAAAATACTTGAATTTTCAAAAAAATGATTAAATTTTTTATATAATAGTTGAATTTTCAACCTAAAAATATAAATTCTCAACAAAAAATGTCATAGTTTATATTTCAATCAAAAAACATTAAATTTATTAAAAAAAAAAGTTTTTTAAAACCAAAAAGACAAATTTTCAATGAATAAAGATTGTTCAGTGAAGAAAGAAAAGTTTACCTAAATTGTTGTATCTTCAAGCCAAAAGACGAATTTTCTCTACAAAAATTGAATTTACAAACAAAAAATATGACTTCAGCAAAAAATTATTTTTCCAAGAAACTGATGCATTTTTACTCAACAAAAAAGAAATTTTAAACCAAGAAAAATATTTTTTGTTCACCAATAAGAGAGAATTTTCAACTAAATCAATCTTAAAAAATGGAAAAGTTATATTTTCAATTGAAAAATTAATTTTAGAAAAAAAAGACTTCCAATGAACAGTTAAATTTTTAACCAAAGTTCATAAGTTTAACTTTTGCCCAAGTAGTTAAATTTGCAATTTAAAAAGATTAATTTTTAACAAAATAGTTAAATTTTCAAACACAGAGATGAATTTTTAACTAAAAATATAACTTTTCAAAAACAAAAATGATTTCTTAACAAAGTGATTCAACCAAATATGTCAAATAAAATAGTTGCATACTCAAGCAAAGAAGAATAATTTTTAACTAAAAAGTTGAATTTTCATTTAGAAAAAAGTTGCTACCAAAGCGGATGAATTTATAAATTAAAAAGTTAAATTTAAAAAAAATAGTTGAATTTTCTGTTAAAAAAGATTTTTGTTGACTTTTTACAATAAAAATATAAATTTTTAACCAAAACATAAATTGCCAAGAAAAAAATTAAATTTTCAATCCAAAAAGACGAATTTTTACCCAAAAAGGACGACTTTTTAACCAAATTGATGAATTCCCTACCCAATTGTTGCATTTTTATCCAAAGAGATGAAATTTCTCTTCAAACAGATAAATTTTTATTTGAAAAGATATCAAATTTGAAAAAAATAGTTGAATTTTCATCCAGAAAAGATTCCAGTTGACTTTTCAAGATCAATCTATGAATTTTTTAACAAGAAATAAATTGCTACGAACAAAATTGAAATTTTCACCCGAAAAGACGAATTTTTTTTCTACTAAAAGGGATTGATTTTTTACGAAATAGTTGAATTCTCTACCAAATAGTTGAAATTTTATCCAAGAAAGATGAAATTTGTACTAAAACAGATGAATTTTCCATAAAAAAGGACACATTTTTTTTTAAGTTGAACTTTCATCCAGAAAAGCTTTCTGTTCATTTTTTAACATCAAACTATGAATTTTGAACAAAAAATAAATTTGCTACGAAATAGTTAAATGTTCAACAGAACAGTCGAATTTTCAACCAAAAGTATGACTTTTTAACGAAATAGTTTTATTTTCAACCAAACACTTGCATTTTTATTTAAGAAAGATGAAATATCTCTTAAAACAGATGAATTATTAATTTGATTTTTTTTTTCAAAAAAATGGTTGAATTTTCATCCAGGAAAGGTTTCAGTCCTCTTTTCAACACCAAAATATTGAAATGATAACCAAAAAGTAAATTTTCTACAAAATAGTTCGATTTTCAACAAAACAGAAGGATTTTCAACCAAAAAGTATGACTTTCCAACAGAATTGTTGAAGTTTCAACAAAACAGTTGCATTGTCCAAGAAAAATGAAAATTCTACTAAGGCAGGTGAATTTTTGAATCAAAAAGACAAATTTTTAAAAAAAGATTTGAATTTTCAACCAAAAGGATTTCAATAGACTTTTCTACAGAAAAATACAAATTTTAAACAAAAATTAAATTTTCTAGGAAATAGTTGAATTTTCAACAAAACAGTTGCATTTTTGTCCAAAAAAGATGCAATATTTCTACTAAAAAAATATGAACTTTTAAATTAAAAAGACAAATTTTCAGAAAAAATATTTGTAATACAAAAAATATTTCAATTGACTTATCAGCAAGAAAATATGAATTTCAAACAAAAGGTTAATATTATATGAAAAGTGTTGAATTTTTATCCAAGGAAGATAAAATTTTTACTAAAACAGACGAATTTTCCATAAAAAAAGGACAAATTTTTTTTTAAGTTGAACTTTCATCCAGAAAAGCTTTCTGGTCATTTTTTAACAACAAACTATGAATTTTAAACAAAAAGTAAATTTTCTACGAAATAGTTAAATGTTCAACAGAATAGCCGAATTTTCAACCAAAAGTATGACTTTTTAACGAAATAGTTTTATTTTCAACGAAGCAGTTGCATTTTTACCAAAGACAGATGAAATTTCTCTTAAAACAGATGAAATTTTAATTGAAAAAAAAACAAATTTTCAAAAAAATTATTGAATTTTCATCCAGAAAAGGTTTTAGTTCTCTTTTCAACACCGAAATATTAAATGTAACCAAAAAGTAAATTTTCTACAAAATAGTTAAATTTTCAACAAAAATGCAGAATTTTCAACCAAAAAGTATGACTTTTCAACAAAATTGTTGAATTTTAAGCCAATGATTTGCATTTTTATTCAAGAAAGATGTAATTTCTGCTAAAGCAGATGAATTTTGAAATAAAAAAAAAAGAATTTCACAAAAGAGTTGAATTATCAACCGAACAGTTGCATTTTTATTCAAGAAAGATGAAATATTTCTTTTAAAACGGATGAATTAAAAAAAAAACTTAAAAAAAGTAGTTAAGTTTTCATCGAAATAAGATTACAGTTCGCTTTCCAGCACCAAAATAAGAATTGTAAACTATAAGTTAATTTTCTGCTAAATAGTAGAATTTTTAACCAATAAGTATGACTTTCTAACAAGATTGTTCAATTTTCAACAAAACAGTTGCATTGTCCAAGAAAAATGGAAATTCTACTAGAGCAGGTGAATTTTTAAATCAAAAAGACAAATTTTAGAAATGAGAGTTGAATTTTCATCCAAAAGGATTTCAATGGACTTTTCTACAGAAAAATACAAATTTTGAACAAAAAGTAAATTTTCTGGAAAATAGTTGAATTTTCAACAAAGCAGTTGTATTTTTGTCAAAGAAACATGCAATATTTCTACTAAAAAAAGATGAACTTTGAAATGAAAAAATTTTCAAATTTTCAGAAAAAATATTTGTAATCCAAAAAATATTTCAGTTGATTTATCAGCAAGAAAATATGAATTTTAAACAAAAGGTTAATATTTCACGAAAAGTGTTGAATTTTTAACCCAAAAAGACGAATTTTTAACAAAACAGTTAAATTTGAAAAAAATGTCTTTTTCAGAAAATTGTAAAGTTTTCAAC
>CAKNXH010079110.1:0-26590 GCA_932178445.1 Andricus quercusramuli | reverse complement strand
AATTTTTTTAATTTTTTAATGACGTTAAATTTTCATTCAAAAATTGAATTTTTGCTTGCAAATTTACCCGATCAAATAAAAATATTCATGACTTTGGTTGAAAATTGAACAATTTTGATGAAAATTCTTTTTTACCTCAAATAAAAATTAATTGTTTTAACTGCAAATTTAATTATTCCAGTTTATGTTCGAAATGTATCCTTTTGAGTTGGAAACTCATCTGTTTGGTTTAAAAATTAATGTATTTTATATTTTTCTTACGTAATTTGTGGACATCATTTTTTTTATTAAAGGTATTAATCACCTAGACTGAATCCGTTAGTGAAACTCATGAATTTCATTAAAAGCAGATAAAAAATTGATGTATATTATACTTCCTATTAAGAAAGTGATAACCCTAATATGAAATCTTGGGATTGGTTCATAAATTATACTATAGTGGATATAAAAGGGAGAAGGGTTAATGGAGCGTTACTAACTTTGTGACAAGGGTGAAGTCGAGTGTTAAGAGCACTTTTTCCGGAAATTAATTAAATCCGGAATTTCATACGTACACTGGTAAATTCTGGAATACTGCGCTTCAACTATGAAAGGCTAATTTATTAAAATTAAATTCGTAAAATTTGAAACCTCGAAGACTTAAAAGATAGAAGTCCACTGAGGATGTTTAAAATACTTTCCGGGGTGGCCGCAAATCTTCATTTTCAAAATTCCCTGACTTTTCCCCGATTTGCCCCTCACCAAATTTCATTTTCCCTGACTATTAATATTCAAAGAAAAATTTGTTAATCTTGTAACATTTTTAGCATAGCATCTTTTATAAATAGAATTAGAAAATTTCTAAATTTATTCCAACCAAAAATGATAATTTTTCTACCACAAAAAATGAATTTTTAATCCAAAAGGATGAGTGTTGAAAAAAACAGTTGAATTTTGTAGAAGACAACTAAATTGAAAAATATATTATTTTTAATCAATTAGGATGAACTTTTTGTTCAAATAGAAGAACAATCTACAAAACAATTAAATTTTGTACCAAAAATATGCCTTTCAACAAATACTTGTATTTTCAACAAAATAATTAAATTTTCAGCAGAATAGTTAAATTTTTAATCAAATACTGAAACTTTCTTCCTACAAAGATAAATATTCAACCAAATAGCCGAATTTTCAAACAAAAAATGTTTGAATTAGGCTGTAAACTGTTGAATTTTCAACTCAAAATGTCGAATTTTCATCTCGAAAAGTTCAATTATTAACAAGAAAAGAAACTCTCAACAAAAAATATTTAACTTAATATTTGCAAACACAAAAAACAAAGAATTTTTTACAAAGTAGTTACATTTTGAACCAAAAGAGTTTAATTTTCAACAAAATGATTAAATTTTCCACAAAATAGTTGAAATTGTAACCAAGAAGTTGATTAATCATTTAAAAAAGAAAAATTTTCAACCAAAAATGGAAAAGGAAAATTTTGAGTAAAAAAATTAATTTTCAACACAAAAAAAACAACGAATTGTCAACAAAATATTAATTTTTGACTAAAAAGATGAATTGTCAACTAAATAGTTTCATTTTTAACCAAACAGATGAATTTTCAAATAAAATCACGAATCTTCTACGAAAAAAATAAATTTTCAACAAAGTAGTTAAACCTAAACCAAAAAGTTGTATTTCCAACCAAAAAAGAGGAAATTTCAACCAAGAAGATTAGTTTTCTTCCAAAAAAGACGAATTTTCAACCAAAAATGGAAAAGTTACATTTTCAGTTTGAATAATTAATTTTAAACCAGAAGCTAAAATAGAACGAGTTTTCATTGAAATAGTTCAATTTTCAACCAAAGATATGAACCTTTAACCAAGAAATATAAATTTTTAAGAAAGTGGTTGAACTTTTATCCAAGTAGTTCAATTTTGAATAAAAAAATCAATTTCCAACAAAAAATAGTTAAATTCGCAGTTAAAAATATTAATTTTCAACCAAACATGAAAAAACGAAAATTAAACCACAGGGACGATTTTCTAACTAAAATTATGAATCTTTAACAAAAAATTACTCTAAAAAAAAAGTTGAATTTTCAATACAAGAAATTAGTTTTTTTCTTAATTTCAACAAAATATTCACATTTTTGAATAAAAAGATTATTTTTCAACTAAGATTATGAATTTTCCAACCAAAAAATTACCTTTTAACCAAATAGTTGCCTTTTCAGTGAAGGAAGAAAAAAGTTTATCCAAATTGTTCAACTTTGAAGCCAAAATAAGAATTTCTTGTAAAATAGTTGAATTTTCAACCCGAAAACACAAATTTTCAATGAAAAAGTTAAATTTGGACGAAATAGTTACATTCTTCATAAAAAAAATGTAATTTCAAACCAAAAATATAATTTTTTTACTATAACAGACGAATTTTTAACTGAATATTCAATTGAAAGAGATCAATTTTTAACAAAATGATTAGATTTTCAGAAAAAAAAAATTTCGACTAAAGTGATGAATCTTTACAGAGAAAAAATATTTTTAATTAAAGTGCTTCAACCTTCAACCAAGTAGTTCAATTTTCAACCAAAGTATATAAATTCTTAACGTATAATATAATAGTAGATATTTCAACCAGCAAACATTTTAATTTGGATTACAAAACAGTTGAATTCTACCAAAAAATACGAATTTTCAAACAAAATAATTGAATCTTAAATAAATAAAGAACGATTTTCAACCAAACAGTTGCATTTTCAACCAAAACAGATAAAATTTCTACCAAAAGAGATGAATTTTTAATCCGAACAGACGAATTTAAAAAAAGTTGAATTTTCAACCAAAACATATTTCAGTTGAACTTTTAACACCAGAATATCAAGTTTCGACAAAAAAGTAATTTTTCTACCAAAATAGTTGAATTTTCAAACCAATATTTCATTTTCCTGTACGGTGAATATTCAAAGACCAGAATTTTAATCTTGTAACTGCAATATTTTTTGGATAAAAAATATTTTTTTTTGAAAATTCGTCTTTTTAATTTAAAAGTTCATCTTCCTTTGGTGAAAATATTGCATCTTTCTTGGACAAAAATGCAACTGTTTGGTTGAAAATTCAATTATTTCCTAGAAAATTTACTTTTTGTTATAAATTTTTACTTTTCTGCAGAAAAGTCTATTGAAATCCTTTTGGATGAAAATTCAACTCCTTTTTTGAAAATTGTCTTTTTGATTGAAAAATTTACCTATTTAAGTAGAATTTTCATTTTTCTTGGACAATGCAATTGTTTGGTTGAAAATTTAACATTCTTTTTAAAAAGTAATACTCTTTGGTTAAAAATTTGACTATTTAGCAGAAAATTAACTTATAGTTTACAATTCTTATTTTGGTGTTGGAAAGTGAACTGGAATCTTCTTTGGATGAAAATTTAACTATTTTTTTGAAGTTTTTTTTTTATTAAATCAGTTTTCAAAGAAATTTTTAATCTTTCTTGAATAAAAATGCAACTGTTTGGTTTAAAATTCAACAATTATGTTGAAAACTCATACTTTTTGGTTGAAAATTCTGCTGTTTTGTTGAAAATTTAACTATTTTGTAGAAAATTTACTTTTTGGTTGAATTGAATTTTTCGGTGTTGAAAAGAGAATTGAAATCTTTTCCGGATGAAAATTCAACTATTTTTTTGAATTTTTTTTTTTGAAATTAAAAATTCATTTATTTTAAGAGAAATGTCATCTTCCTTGGATAAAAATGCAACTGTTTGGTTAAAAATAAAACTATTTTGTTAAAAAGTCAAAATTTTGGTCTAATATTCTACTGTTTTGTTGAAAATTTAACTATTTCTTAGAAAATTTACTTTTCGTTTAAAATTTATATTTTGGCATTAAAAATGAACCGAAAGATTTTCTGGATGAAAGCTCAACTTAAAAAAAATGTGTCCTTTTTTTATTAAAAATTTATCTGCTTTAGTACAAATTTCATCTTTCTAAGATAAAAATTCAACTATTTGGCAGAGAATTCAATTATTTTGTTAAAAATTCATCCTTTTTGGTTAAAAAAAAATTCGTCTTTTTGGATGAAAAATTCATTTTTGTTCGTAGAAACTTATTGTTTGTTAAAAAATTCATATTTTAATCTTGAAAAGTCAACTGGAATCTTTTCTGGATGAAAATTCACCTATTTTTAAAAAATTCGTTTACTTTTTAAATAGAAATTCATAAGTTTTAAGAGAAATTTAATCTTTTTTGGATAAAAAATGCAACTATTCTTTTCGTAGAAACTTATTTCTTGGTTAAAAATTCAAATTTTGATTGTGAAAAGTCAACTAAAATCTTTTTAAACATAAAATTCAACTATTTTTTAAAAATTTATCTTCTTGATTTATAAATTCATCCGCATTGGTATTCAACTGTTTTATTTGAAAGATTTGGTTGAATCACTTTGTTGAGAAATCATTCCTGTTTTTGAAGAGTTATATTTTTAGTTAAAAATTCATCACTATGGTTGAAAGTTTATCTATTTTATTGCAAATTAATATTTTTAAATTAAAAATTTAACTACTTGGGTAAAAGTTAAACTTATGAACTTTTGTTTAAAATTTAACTGTTTATTGGAAAAGTATTTTTCTTTATCTAAAATTAATTTTTTAACGGAAAATATAACTTTTCCATTTTTTTAAGATTGATTTAGTTGAAAATTCTCCCTTTTTGGTAAAAAAATAATAATTTTCTTGGTTTAAAATTTCATTTTTGTTGGGTAAACATGCATCAGTTTCGTGGAAAAATAATTTTTTGCTGAAGTCATATTTTTTGTTTGTAAATTCAACTTTTGTACAGAAAATTCTTCTTTTGGCTTGAAGGTTCAAAAATTTAGTTAAAATGTTCTTTCTTTAATGAAAAATCTTTATTTGTAGAAAATTCGTCTTTTTGGGTTTAAAAAGCTTTTTTTGTGCAAATTTCACGTTTTTTGATTGAAATATAAACTACGACACTTGTTGCTGGGAATTTATATTTTTTGGTTGAAAATTCAACTATGATATTGAAAATTTAATTATTTTGTTGAAATTTCAAGTATTTTGTTAAGAAGCCATCTTTTATAGTGGAGAAGACATTTCTTTGTTTAAAATAAATTGATAAATCTGAAAGTTTTGAATTTGTATCTAAAATACTGTTTTATTCCATTTATAAAAGATTCTATATTAAAACTATTTTAAGATTAAAATGCTGCTATTTGAATATTAATGATGAAGGAAAATGAAAAATTAGACAAGAAAAAATAAAGGAATTTTGTAAATGAAGTTCTCGGACACCCTGCCTAATTCTACTAGCAATAACTAGTAAAACATATTTGAAAACTAACAGTTAATTACAGAAAGAGTGAGGGGGGGGGGAGGTAGAAATATTTTGTTACAGTTTGTTACAGGAGGGGTGTTCTCAGAGAGGGTCTATAACCCGTTACGTAAGTCAAGTACAACCCCTAATTTGAGAAAGTCTCTAATTAATCAATACTGAAATCAAAAGAAAAATATTATGAAGAAAGTTGTTAAGAAATTGGATCTTTTAATTCAAAATAATTTATGAAATTGTCCTTACATTTTCCTTGCTCGATAATTAGAGTGGAAAACTTGTTATCGTTGGAAGTGGTAGACTTATCCGGGGGAAGTCGTTAATCCACATAAACAAGGGAAGATTAGGTGCCAAGAGGAAGTAGTAAAGACCTGTTTTAGTAAGGCTTTAAGCGATGTTTCGATTTCTCCGAGAATCTCGGTGAAAAGAGCTGTTTGAAAAAGATGTTTTCAGGAAAGCAGCTTAGAAAGATAAAGATGAGTAGGATCATGGAAGTCAGACATAGAAACTCATACCACATTCAAAGTCAGGTTCTTAATCTTACGTAATAAAAATAAAACCTTTTTGGCTTAATCCTCTATTGTCTAATGCAAAATTCAACCCTGTGATTAAAATATAAAAAATTGTAATTCCAGTTCTTATTATTCTAGAGAATTCTGACTTAAAGAATAATTTGATGATGATTCGAACTTGATTCCATATTGTATGGAGATGGTATAGATGGTAGATTCATATTTACAACTACCATAACTTCTTTAAAATTTAGTAGCTTCATTAAACATGTTGTCTTCGAGTACTTCATATCACAAGAATTCAGAGACATTTCTCACTTGTGAATCAGTTTAAACCCAACCAAGGAATAATTTAATTTTCGCAAGAGGATTAATTGAATGATTTGAGGGGCCGAACTGCCAGATAATACTGAACTAATAGTACTAATACCCTTCACTGTTCAAACTGAGGGATGAAACCGATCCAGGTTGTCATGATGATGCTTGCTCTCGACATACATTAAGCCTGCCTAGGAGAGATTGATAGGACATTAAGGACTAGCTTCCAACGAGTAATAAGCTACGTGTGTATTAGTTGAAAATAAAATAAGAATACAACGATCAAATTTGGGAAACAACCAAAAAATGCTTCTATTGCAATTCCTAAAAACCAAAAAAATTTGTTTCTTTGGACAAAAATGAAAAAGGGGAAAGGAAAATGAGAGGGCAACCAACCAAATCAGAATTATGTTTACAACAAGATAAAATTATTGACCTTTTAAAACATCAGATTTTCCTTATTCGAAGATTTTTAGAAATGATAAAAAATATAAGAACAGACATTCTATTTTGATTGATCAAAAAACTAATGGTCGAGAGCCAAATTTAAATTTAGACAAGATTTTTGAAGAAGAAGATAGGGATCCTTTGTTTGTAAATTTGGCAGATATTCAAATTCCTGATTCAGTTACAGATATTCTCAGATTAGGTAAAGGTTTTAGTAATCGTGTGATAAAAAATAAGTCGAAACAAATGATGGAAATAGTCAAAGATGTTGAATCAATAAGAATTGTTTGCACATTTGTGGTATTGATCCTAAAATTTCTGAAGGTTTCATGACAACGAAAGGTTTCCTTGAGAACAACCCTGATATAATTTGCATGAATGCTGATAAAGGCAGTATTACAGTTTGTATGAAGAAATCAGATTACATCAAGGATATGGTCCGGATGATAATATTAATACCAATTGGTATAGGAAAGGTACATATTCAGGTAGAATTTTAAAGTTCCTTTCGGCTCATCCTTTTCAAAACAAAATTGCAGTAATCAAAAACTAAGTTGTCAGAGCTCTAGGTTTGTCCCACATTTCATTTCACAAAAAGAATTTGAATATTGTTAGGAATATTCTTTTTCCTAATCATTACCCACAAAAGTGAATTGAGAAACATATCACAATTAGAATTCTTAATAGGATAGAAGAACACAAAAGTGATTTTCGTTTAGGATGTTGTTATAAGAGTGTTCTTGCTAGACATACAAAAGGGTTTTTTTATGTTGACCATGAGTTTGACTGCGATAATGTTGAAATTTTACATAGTGAAACTAATGAGGGAAAGAGAGAATTCATGGAAATGCTTTATATGAAAAAACAAAATAAGTTGTCAATTAATTTCAAAACTGATTTGGATAAATTAAACAAAAGTTATTCTAGTATGATTAATTACATTTAGCAATAGGTTTTCATGAATCTTGACTTTCTCTTATTTCTGATGTGTTTATAGCGGATTTGCCTTTAAAAAAGGCGAAAGAAACAAAAAAAAGAAGGAAGGGGATTTGGTTAGTTGCATTCTCGTTTTTCTTTCCTTTTTTTTATTTTTGTCCGAAGAAACAAATATTTTTGTTGTTTTTAGGAATTGCAAAAGGAGAATTTTTTGGTGGTTGTCCAAATTTAATCGTTGGATTCTTGTTTTATTTCCAGGAATTCTATACATTAAATTGAGTATTGGACGTTAAATAGGATTTTGAATTTGATTTTAATCTAATTTAAAATTCTTACATTTCTAGAATACTAGAGTAAATGTGGACGTGGATGTGGATTTTTATATCCAGAGAAATACGAGTTTTAAAGCTTCAATCACTCAGAGGGGTTACAAACGAAATGTGTTTTCGAATACAGATTTTATAATAATTATTGCGATCTTCTCTCAATATTTTTATCGTCCGAGAAAGTATATTAAAACATAAAATTCTTTCTTATTGAAATACAATAAAAGTAGGACATATATTTTAAATATTTTTATATTGGACACCCATCAAATCGATTAAAAAAATCCTAGTTTTGATACGCAAACGCGGAAAATAGCAGACAGGTTTAGTAATATTTACTCTCTAGTTCAGTATTTTGTTCAGAATTGTTTTGAAATCCTTTGATTCAATTTCGAATTCCTTCAACTCCCTTGCAGTTTTCTGAATTCCTCAAAATTCATTGAATCCCTGAAATTCTCTGAATTACTCGAATTCCCTAAATTCTCTGTAATCCTTGATTTTCTCTAAATTCCCTGAAATTTGGGAATTTTCTGAATTTCTTGAATTCCTTGAACATTCTGAATGTTTTGAATTACTCGAATTCTCTGAATTCTCTAAACTCCCTGAATACTTTAAATTCCTTGAGTTCTCTGAATTCCTTAAATTCTCGGAATTCCTTACCTGAATTGTTGAATTCTTTGAATTTTTCAATTCTTGAATTCTGTAATTCTGTTAATTCTCTTAATTCCTTGAAATTCTCGAAATTCCTTGAAATTCACAAAATTCTTGAAATCCTCGGAATTCTCTACATACTTGGAATTCTCTGAATTTTTGGAATTCTCTGAATTCTTCGAATTCTCTGAATTCTTTGAATTGTTGGCATTCTTTGAATTCTTGGCATTCTCTGAATTCTTGGCATTCTCTGAATTTCGACAATTCTCTAAATTCCGTGAATTCTCTACATTCCTTGAATTCTCTAAATTCCTTGATTTCTCTAAATTCCTTGAATTCTCTTAAGTTTCTGAATTCTTGGAATTCTCTGAATTCTTGGGATTTTCTAAATTCTTGGAATTCTCTGAATACATGGAATAACCTAAATTCTTGGAATTCTCTGAATACCTGGAATTCTCTGAATCTTTGCAATTCTCGGAATTTTTGGAATTCTCTGAATTTCGTTAATTCTCTAAATTCCGTGAATTTTTTTAATTTAGTGAATTCTCTAAAGTAAGTGAATTCCTTGAATTATCTACATTCCTTGATTTCGCTTAATTCCTTGAATCCTCTTAATTTTTCTAATTTTCCGAATTCTTGTAATTCTCTAAATTCTTGGAATTCTCTGAATTTTCTGAATTCGTGGAATTCTCTGAATACTTGGAATTGACTAAATTCTTGGAATTCTCTAGATACTTGGAATTATTTGAATTCTTGCAATTCTCTGAATTTCTGTAATTCTCTAAATTCCGTGAATTCTCTCAATTTCGTGAATTCTCTAAAGTCCTTCTATTCTCTGAAATGTTTTTATTATTATTATTATTATACCATTACACCATTTCCCTTTCGGGCCTTGAATTCTCTGGTTTAAAATATCTCTGGGCATAAAATTATTCATGATAAAATAGATTTCTTTTCAATCTTAATTTAAAAATTACTTCTTAAAATTCATTTAATTCCTGGAATTCTCTAAATTATTGGAATTTTCCGAATGATTGGAATTCTCTAAATTCCTTGAGTCCCCGTAATGTTCTGAAAACCTTTGAATGATCTGAAATCCTGGATTTCTCTGAATTCCCTGAAATCCTTAAATTCCCTGAATAGTATTGATATCCTGAATTCCTTAAATTCCCTGAATTGTTTTAATATCCTGAATTGCTAAAATTCTTTAATTTCTCTATAATCCCTTGAATTATCAGAAATCCTTGCTTTCTCTGAATTCTTTAAAATCCTTGAATTCTCTTAATTATTTGAATTCTCTAAATTCCTTGAATAACCTGAATTCTATTAATGAGATGAATCCCTTGAATTTTCGAAATTCTTTTAAGTTACTAAATTCCTTGACTTTATTAAATTTCTCGAATTTGATGAATTCATTGATGTTTCTTAATACCTTATGTTTGCTTAATTCCTTGATTTTTCTGAATTCCTGAAGTTCGCTGAATTCTCTGAATTCCTTCAATTCTTCCGAATTCGGACAGTTCTTCTGAATTCGTTGTATTATTGTGAATTCCTTAGAATTCATAGAATTCTCATAATTGATGGAGTGCAGCGAATTCAGATATTTCAAGGATATCAAAATAGAAGAAATGAAAGGAATTTAAACGAATTCGAGGAATTCAGATAATTCAGAGGGTTCATAGGAATTTAAAAAATATTGAGAAAGTTAAAAGAGTTGAAAATAATGTAAAAGAATACATAGTATTTACAGAACACTTAAGTGTTCAAAGGACTTCAATATGAATGCAGAGTAATTAAAGTGAATTCAAAATAATTCAAGTGAATTCAAAACAATTCAAGTGTATGTATACCATTAAGCCATTTCCCTTTCGGGGTAGGCGTGAAACTACCCGATTCGGGTAGTGTTTCCAGGTGGATAGTTTCTTGTAGTAAATAACTACAAGTGTGGGCTCACCACACCCACGACACGCCAACAGCACGCAGTTAGTAGTATTTCCGAACAATCACCCATCCAAGTACTAACCGCGCCCAACACTGCTTAACTTCAGTGATCTAACGAGAACTGGTGTTTTCAGCGTGGTATTTCCGTTGGCCATACATAATTGAAAAAAATTCTGAATTATATACTAAGCTAAGCATTATTAATTACTAGACCTGTCTGATGTTTGTCGCGTACGTATAAATACTAAATCGAGGGGCTATCACAAAAGAATGAGTTAGGTTTTTTTAACATGCAGGTATCGAAACAAAAAAAAAATTAGTCAAAATAGGCACCATGTGCTTACAAAAAAAAGGCTTTTGTAGCCTATTAAGACATTAATTAAGTCACTGCCTCTACTTCCCCTCCCTTCTAGGGCACGCGGTGAGGTTGGCTACGGTAGGGGTAAAGTCGGCTGGGGTAGGGGGTAAGGTCGGCTATGATACGGGGTATAGTCCTAGGATACGTGGTAAAGTTGTGGGGTACGGGTGATGTCGGCTAGGGCAAGGGGTAAATTCATCTTTGGTAAGTGGTAAAGTTAGCTGGGGTATGGGGTAATGTGAGCCAAGGTACGGGGAAAGGTCGGTTAGGGTACGGACTAAAGACGGCTGGGATGCAAATTTATGTCCGCTAAGGTACGGGGCAAATGCGACTATGGTACGGGGTAAAGTCAGCTAGCGTACGGGGTGAAGCCAGCTAGTGTACGGGGTAATATCACCTAGGGCAGGGGGTAAAGTCAGCTAGGATTCGTGGTAAAGTTGACTGTCGTACGTGGCAATGTCAGCTAAGGCACGGGGTGAAGTCGGTCAGGGTACGGGGTAAATTCGGCTGGGTTACGGGGTGATGTCAGCTAGGGTACGGGATGAATTCAGCTAGGGTACGGGGTGAAATCAGCTAGCGTACGGGGCAATGTCGGCTAAGGTACGGGGTAAAATCAGCTAATACACGGGGTAAACTGAGCTAGGGTACGTGGTAAAGTTGGCTGGGGTATGGGGTAATGTCGGCTAGGGTACGGGGTATAAAGTCGGTTATGGTACAAGGTAAAGTTGACTAGGATACGGGGTAAAGTCGGCTGTAGCACGGGGTAATGTTGAGGTAGTCTTTTTTTTCAACAATTCTGAAAAATGTAAATAAATATTAAAGTACCTCATTCCTCGAAGCGAAGGTAGGAAGAATCGCAGCCTCAAGTAGAGCATAAAGCTTGCCGGAAGTCCCAGAAGACCTTTGCTCTTACCACTGTTTAACCAGCCTGGAGGGGCAACTTTATTCAATTTCGTATCTGGCGGTAGCAATGCGAAATCTCCGGCCAATAGGGCAGCTAATCCTAGAGTGAAGTTTTCATCGAGTCCCTCCGCCTGCACGATAGCCTGAAACGAGATTTGCAAAGTCATTAATTGCACTATTTCCACCTCTCAATGCATCGAGATTGGAAGATTTTCCTGGGTTTCTCAATTTGATTTTCCATAGCACTAAAAAATTATTAGTTTGTGAATAAGGTAGGTCGAAAAAACTCAAAATGATCAGATTCATTGATAACAGCACAAAAAAATGTATGTGTAGCATGACGAACAAATTAATTTTTTCTTAATTTCTTATCATTGGGAAAGTCGATTAAAAATTTTCAAATTTTTTATGTATGGGAAAAAAATTTGTTCTAAAATTTGTTGATTGGTAAATTTATGAAAGTACATAAACTTACATGGAAAAAAAGTAAAAACAAAAATTTTTCGGAATATATTTTAAAAAATGACGAAAAATGCAATCTTGTTAATTCTATCTAAAGTTACCAAAAAAAAAAAATTAAACATGAGCCATTTTTACACAAAATCTATAAAAATCTGCTTACACATGCTCCGTTCAAGTATCAACTATTATTGCATGTTTTGTTCAGAATTGATCATTTTTGGTTGAAAATTCATTTACTTAGTTTAAAATTCATGTATTTTGCTGAAAACTCTTCTTGTTTGGTACAAAATTATTTTTCTTGGTTGAAAATTCCACTGCTTTGTAGAAAATTTACTCCTTTTGATAGAAACTTCATTTATTTGGTTAATTTATTAATTTACAACCAAAGAGGTTGCAAATTAATCTGCGTTGGTTGAGGATTCAGCTCTTCCATTGAAAATTAATCTTTTTTTGATGGAAATGCATGTTTAAAATATATGTTTTGTTACGAATTAATCTGTTTTGGTAGATGATTCATAATTTCACTGAAAAGTTGCCTTTTTTGGATGGATTCAAACTTTTTTTTTTGTTAAATCAAAATCTTTTTTTGTTCGGAATGTCAACTATTACATTTTTTGTTGAGAACCTTGTTTTTTAAATTCAATTGCTTGGCTCTAAGTTGAACTACTTTGTTAAAATTAATTTTTTAGGGCTTCGTAGCCTTGTGCAGAACGTGGAAGTTATCTCATGTTATCATATATCTATCAATATCTATATTTTTCTACCTCTTTGTCTACCTAAATTCACGTCTATTTTTTTCGATTCCCTCTTCTTTATCTCATCCTATCCTTCATCAATTCACGTCAATATTTTTCTATTTCTGTACTAATCCAAATTCCCGACAATCTTTTTCTATTTCTGTGCTAATCCAAATTCCCGTCAATCTTTTTCAATACTTTCTTCTCTACCTCATCTTGCAACTATCAAAGTCTATATATTTCTATACCTTTGTTTATCTAAATTCACGTTTTATCTTTTTCAATTCCCTCTTCTCTATCTCATCCTATTCTTTGCCAATCCACAACAATATTTTTCTATCCCTCCCTCAATCCAATTTCCCGTCTATCTTTTTCAACATCCTCTTCCCTGTCTCATCCTATCCTTTATCTATCCACGTCAACCTTTTTTATCTTTTTTTCAATCTAAATTCCCGTGTATCTTTTTCAATATCCTCTTCCCTATCTCATTCTATTCTTTATCTATCCGCAACAATCTCATTCTATCCTACGTTTATCAGCGGCTATGTACATATCTCAGTTTTTCCTATCTCGTTGATAATCTAAATTCACGTCTGCCATTCAATCTCCTGTTCCCTATCTCCTCGTATTCTACAACTATTAACGTCTTCCTTTTCTATCTCTTTGTCAATCTGAATTCCCGTTTATCTTCTTAAATCTTCTCTTCTTTATCTAATCGTATCCTACATCTATCGACGTCTGTCTTTTTGTAAATAATTTTTTGTCAATCTAAATTCACGTATATCTTTTTCAACACACACTTCTCTATCTCATCCTATCCTTTGCCTATCCACGTTAATCTTTTTATACCTCTTTGTCAATCTGAATTCCCATCTATCCTTTTTAATCTCTTCTCTATCTCATCGTATCCTACATCTCTTCTATCTATTTTTCAATTTAAATTCACATATATCTTTTTCAGTGCACTTTTCTCTATGTCATCCTATTCTATCTCTGTCAATCTGAATTTCTGTTTATCTTTTTCAATCTCCTCTTAGTTAGTTTATCCTATCCTAAGTATGTCAACGTCTATTTTTCTTCTATCGCTTTGCCAATCTAAATTCATGTGTTATCTTTTTCGATTCCCTCTTCTCTATCTCATCCTATCCTTTATCTATCGACGTCAATATTTTTCCACCTCTCTGTCAATCTAAATATCCATCTGTATTTTTCAATCTCCTCTCTTCTCAATCTCATCATATCCTATATCTATCAACATCTTTTTTCTATCTCTTTGTGAATCTAAATTCACGCTTATCTTATTCAATACCATCTTCTTTATCTCATCCTATCCTTTTTCTCTTTGTCAATCTAAATTTCCACCTACCTTTTTCAATAACTTCTCCTCTATCTCATCCTATCCTTTATCTATCTCCAACAATCTTGTTCTATCTCTCTGTCACTCTAAATTTTCGTCTATCTTTTTCAATCTCCTTTTCTCTAACCCATCCTATACTACATTTATCAACATCTATATATTTCTCTAACTCTTCGTCAATCTTAATTCCCGTCTATCTTTTTCGATCTTTTCCTGATTATCTCATCCTATCCTACGTTCATCAACGTCTATCTTTTTCTATCGCTTTATTAATCTAAAGTCAAGTATTATCTTTTTCAATCCCCTCTTCTCTATCTCATCCTGCACTACATCTTTCATCGTTCACCTTTTTCTATCTCTTTGTCAATCTAAATTTACGTGTATCTTTTTCAGTCTTCATCTCTCTTCGTGCCGATAATTTGGAAGTAAATTTCAAGTGTGTTGGTATGTAAGCATATAAGTAATGTTGCCTTTCTGTTACTTGGTCAACGTCAAATTAATTTTTAAAATAAATTTCCTTACTTTTCAATGGATCTCCGTATTTTGCGGAATAGAAAATTAAAGAGTACTCAGTCGCGGAAGATGGAAAAATAGATAAAGAAAGAAAGTGTCTTCGGTTCCGACAGGTAGCGAAAGAGACAGAAAATTACTGAGATTGATAGTAAGAAAGGATAGTGTTTAAGGGATGCAAAACCCATTAAGAGAGATAGAATAGTTCTATCTTTTCCTATCCCCCAATTTCTGTCTTTTTCAAATCTTTCTACTTTCAGCAAGGTTGGTGAACATTTTAGATTTTAGGTGTTTTAGAGGATTTTTCAAATTGAATGAACCAATTTTCTAAATGAAATACGAGGTGTTTACAAGAGAAAATTTGCTGGTGACATTGAGAGAATAAAACTCATTATATTTCAATAGCTTCCGGAAGGTTAGAAATTCACTCTCTGAAATTTAGCCGGGAATCTCGCGAGGTATAATACCTTACGCCCTTCAAATGAAAATTGGTGAACCGATATAATCGCCTGATGAATTGAACCGCTTATCGGACGAAACCAGCTCTGAAACTCGTTGGTGACTTTCAGAATTTGCGATAGTGAGCGATATTGTTGACCTTTCAAATTTTCTTTGAAATGAACCGCCTTCCCCTTTTTCATTGATCATAAGAAGTGATGTCAGAATCCGTATTATATAAGTTTTATAGAGATTACTCTAACATCCCGGTAAAATCGTTCTCACCCCGTTACACTAACTTTCTGGCTGTCAGCATTCTACAAAGTTCTCTTACTTTGCGACAAAAGAAACTTTCATAAAATGGAACTGACACTGTGCATTTTTTTCCACAGATTTTTATCTGAGATGTTTTTGAAACGTTTGTAATTTTTTAAGGAAGCAGTCGTCGGGGATTTTTGAGTCTATAATAAAGTTCATTTCAATAGAATGGAAACAAAGAAACAAAATTGAAGAATTCGAAAATACTTTTTTACCCTCGAAAATAATTGACAAAATGAAATTGCTATTGATTACAATTATTATAGGAACGATTTCAAAGAACATGCAAGCCTGCAATTTTTCAAAAATATGGGCCCTGAATTATTAATATTTGAACGAATGGCGGGGTAAAAATGTCTTCTTTTCTTCAATACAACGTAAAGCCCACAAATCTTGACCAATTTGGACTTTAAAATTTTGAAAAAAGCTGATAACATTTTTGAGAGAGATTTCGTGCCAGATTTTTGATTCAGTTTTTCATTTTTTTCTAATAAATAAATATAACGAGAAAAATTGACATTTTTCTTTGTCGTTCCCGGTGCTTGGCAATAATATTAGGAAAACTGTTGCAAACGCAAGATGTTCGTATGGAAACAATATTATTATGGAAAAAATTTCTCTTAATACTATTCTGGTTAATATTATGAATAAATCTAATAAACAAATGCATTATTTAGGTATTTATTGACGAACAATTGTTTTTATGACATTTCTTTTAAATGGAAACTGCATGATAAATTCAAGAACATTCATAATGAGTGGAAAAATTTTATGATTTTTTAAAACAAATTTAATAAAAACATGCATTATTCGGGCACTTGTCGACGGAAACTTTCGTCGTTTTTAAAGTCATTCATTTTTATTAGGTAGCATTGCTACTTTTTCTGGGTTAATAATGGAATGCAATAATCTTCTCAAAATGTAGGATTCTGTAACTAAAAAGTTGGCAGCCCTGCTGGAAATAGAAAGATTAAAAAGGATAGAAGTTGAGGGATAGGAAAAGATAGAATTATTTTATCTCTCTCAATGGGTCACTTTGCATTCCTAAAACGCTATCTTTTTCTATCCCCCCTATCAATAATTTTCTGTTTATTCCTGAGGACTCTTATCTTCTTCTAGCCCCTGGTCTGTCTATCTATTACGGAGTTCAATATTTTTCAATCTCTCTCTATCTTTCGAAATCGAGGACCCTTATCTTTTTCTTTACTTCAGTCTATCTCTCAATGTTTATAGATGTAGTAAAGGATGAGATAGAGAAGAGATTGAAAAAGATAGACGGGAATTTAGATCAACAGAGATAGAAAAAGACTGATGTGCATAGATGAAGATAGGAAGAGGTAGGGAAGAGGATGAGAAAGATACAAAGGAATTTAGATTAACAAAGAGGTAGGAAAAGATTGACTTGGATAGATACAGGATAGGATGAGATGGGGAAGAGGATATTGAAAAAGATAGTGAGAAATTTAGATTGACAGAGAAAATGAAAAAGATTGTTGTGGATATATGAAGGATAGGATGAGATAGAGAAGAGGGAATTAAAAAAGATAAGACGTGAATTTAGTTTAACGAAGCGATAGAAAAAGATAGACGTTGATAGACGTCGGATTTGCGTAAATAAATAAAAGAAGATGGAAAAAGATAGGAGAAAATTTAGATTGAGATCGAGATAGAAAAAGATTGAAGTGGATAGATAAAAAATAGGATGAGACAGGGAAGAGGATGAGAAAGATACACGGGAATTTAGATTTACAAAGAGATAGAAAAATATAGTCTTTTTAAATGTAAGATAGCATGAAGTAGAGAAGAGAATATTGAAAAAGATTGAAGGGAATTTAGATTGACAGAGATATAGAAGAAGATTGACGTGGATAGATAAAAGATAGGATGAGATAGGGAAGATGATGAGAAAGATACATGGGAATGTAGATTGATAAATAGACAGAACAAAAATTGACTTGGATAGATGTAGCTAGGATACGATGAGAATAAAAAGAGGAGATTAAAAAATATAGATGAGAATTTAGGTTGACAGAGAGGTAGGCACATAATGACGTCGATAGATAAAGGATAGGCTGAGATAGAGAAGAGGGAATTGAAAAAGATAAGACATGAATTTAGATTAACAAAGCGATAGAAAAAACTAGACGTTGATATACGTAGGACAGGATGAGTTAATTGAAGGGAGATTGAAAAAGATAGACGAAAATTACGACTGATAGAGATAGAAAAATATTGACGTGGGTAGATAAAAGATAGGATGAGATAAGGCGAGAGGATATTGAAGAAGTTAGACGGGAATTTAGATTCAAAGCGAGACAGAAAAAGATTGTTGTGGATCGATGAAGAATATGATGAGATAGGGAAGAGGTTATTGAAAAATAAAAGACGTGAATTTAGATTAACAAAGATATAGAAAAATATAGTCTTTGATAGAGGTAAGATAGGATGATGTAGAGAAGAGAAGATTGAACAAAATTGACGGGAATTTAGATTGACAAAGACATAGAAAAAGATTGACTTGGATAGATACAGGATAGGATGAGGTAGAGAAGAGAAGATTGAACAAGATAGTAAGAAATTTAGATTGACAGAGACATTGAAAAAGATTGTTGTGGATATATAAGGGATAGGATGAGATAGAGAAGAGGGGATTGAAAAAGATAAGACGTGAATTTAGTTTAACAAAGCGATAGAAAAACATCGACGTTGATAAACGTCGGATTGGAGTAGATAAATAAAAGAAGATGGAAAAAGATAGAGGAGAACTTAGATTGACAGAGAGATAGAAAAAGAATGACGAGAATAGATAGAAAATAGGATAAGATAGGGAAAAGAATGAGTAACATACACGGAAACTTAGATTAACAGAGGGAAATAAAAAGATTGTAGTGGACAGATAAAGGATAGGATGAGATAGAGAAGAGGATATTGAGAAAGATGGACGGGAATTTAGATTAACAGAGAGATAGAAAAAGATTGACGTGGGTAGATAAAAGATAGGATGAGATAAGGAGAGAGGATATTGAAAAAGTTAGGCGGGAATTTAGATTGACAGCGAGACAGAAAGAAATTGACGTGGACAGATGTAGATAGGATGAGGTCGAGAAACGAAATTGAAAAAGATTGGCGTGAATTTAGATTAACATAGGAAAAGAAAAAGATTGTTATGGATAGATAAAGGATAGGATGAGATAGGGCAGAGGATATTAAGAAAGATAGGCGAGAATTCAGATTAACAGAGAGATAGAAAAAGATTGTTGTAGCTAGATAAAGGACGAGATGAGATAGAGGAGAGGGGATTGAAAAAGATAAGACGTGAATTTAGTTTAACAAAGCGATAGAAAAACACATACGTGGACAGAAAAAGGATAGGATGAGATAGAGAAGAGGGTATTGAAAAAGATGAACGTAAATTTAGATTGATAAAGAGATAGAAAAATATAGTCTTTTCACACGTAAGATATCATGAGGTAGAGATTAGGATATTGAAAAAGATTGACGGGAATTTAGATTGACAAAGAGATAGAAAAGATTGACGTGGATAGATAAAAGATAGGATGAGATAGGGAAGAGGATGAGAAAGATCCACGGGAATTTAGATTGACAAAGAGTAAGAAAAAAAATTGACTTGGATAGATGGAGATAGGATACGATGAAATTGAAAACAGAAGATTACAAAATATGGATCTGAATTTAGATTGACAGAAAGGTAGACAAATATTGACGTCGGCAGACAAGGATGAGTTAATTAATAGGAGATTGAAAAAGATAGATGGAAATTTAGATTGAAAGATATAGACAAAGATTGACGTGGGTAGAAAACAGATAGAAGGAGATAAGGAAAGAGGATGTTGAAAAAGATAGACGGGAATTTAGATTGACAGAGATATAAGAGAAGATTGTTGTGGACAGATTAAGGATAGAATGGGATACATTTTCTCTATCTCTTTCTGTCATAAAGATTCAAAATTATTCCAAAAGATAAGATATTTACATTTTAACTTCCAGCAGGGAAATTTAAAAATGAAAATTGTAAAATAAAAATTTACAAACAGGATGAGAATATAGCAAGAGTTGTTTCCTTACCACCGTAAGTTGTTTTTTATCGTAACTAGCCAGGAACTTTAGAGGAATCGATATTTAATGAATTCACTAGCTAAATTTATAGTCAGTTTGCAGAGTCGACTGGGAACTTCACAAACTGTCTCAATTAAAAGTTATGAACACAAAACTTGTTACGATCGTGAATAAGAAATTAATTATTTTTTAATAATTTAAATTTGATTTTATTTCTTAAAATCATAATAATAGATTAATTTTAATACCTGGAACAGTTCTCCAGCTGTGATTTTCTGTGGGTCGCAGGTTACTTCCAGTCGTTGTCCAGTTAACATTATTACGATTAATCGACTGGAATTTCCAGACTGTAACAATTAAATAAATATTCTTAATATTTAATACATAAATGATGCAGGAAACCAATTAAAAATACATTTTTTTAAATTAATATTCGATCACTATTAATATGAAATTACTAAATAATTCATGCATTAATGTTGATCATAATTTTTTGAAGGTCCCGCATAGGGGTCTGAGAAACAAATTTATCCTTATTTTTCTTATTTTCAACCATTGATAGGAAAATTTGACTAAAAAATAAGTTTCCAGCATAGAGCCAAATTTACAAATTTCTTTATTTTTTTTAGTTTTAAATCAGCGATAGAAAGAAAAAAATCCCGAGAATTTGAAACAATTTTCAATAAATTAACAGGAATTCAGAGTGAATTCCAAAGAAATTGGAACGAATTGCAAAAATAATTTTTAAATTTCTTAAAATTTTTGAAAATCTGCGATATCCCTCACTTCTTGTGAATAAATGTTTTCAAATCTAATAAAATATTATTAAATCACGTGAAATATTTTTGAATCTGCCTTGGAATCTTTTAACATATTCTAAAATATTTTAAATTCTTTGAAATCCCTCTAAATTATTAAAATTGTTAAAAAATTCCTTGGAAACTTTTGAAAACAGCTTGATTGTTTAAAATCCATTGAAATCTTTTGAAATCCCTTGAAAATATTTAAAACTCTTGAAAATAACGCGGAATTTTTTAAACTTATCGAATTACTGAAATTAATTAAAAAATCCTTGGGATCTTTTAGAATACCCTGAAATATTTAAAATAATTGAAATCTTTCAAAATCTCTTAAAATTTGCTAAAGTTCTTGAAAATGTTGTGGAATTTGTAGAAATACCTTAAAATATTTGAAATCATTTGAAATTATATTTTGAAATCCCTTCGAACTTTCTAAAGCTCTTGAAAATTCCTTGGAATATTTAAAAATACCCGAAAATTTGATCTTTTTAAATTATTGAAATCAATAGAAAATTATTTGGAATCTTTTAAAATGTCCTAATTTTTTAAAATTCTTTACAATCTTTGGTAAGAAATGCAAATTTTTTAAAGATCTTGATAAAGTCGAATTTTTAAAAATACGCTACACAATGCCAAATCATTTAAAATCCCATTAAACCTTCCTAATCTCTTGAAAATTCCTTGGAATTTTTAGAAATATACTTAAATGCTTGAAATCCCTTGAAATCACTTTTAATTATTGATATACATTAAAAATACCATAAGATATTACAAATTCTTTAAATTTTTTTTAAATTTCTTTTAATCTTTCATAGCTCTTAAAAATTCCTTGGAATTTTTAAAAATCCTTGAAGTCTTTGAAATTCTTTGAAATCCCTTCAAATTATTGAAATATATTACAAATTTCTTGAAATCTTCTAAAATATCCTTAAATGACTGAAATCCTCTTGGGATCCTTCGGATATATTTAAACCCCTAAAATATTCAAAGTCTTTTAAAATCTTTTGAAATCTCTTAAAATTTTCTACATCTTTTGAAAACTTCTTGAATGTTTAAAAAATACTTTTAAATATTTGAAATCCTTTGAAATTATTTGAAATCTTTTGAAATCATTTGAAATCCTTTGAAACTTTTTAAAGCTCTTCAAAATTCCTTGGAATTTTTGAAAATACCCTAAAATACTTAAAATCCTTTGGGATCACTTCAATTTATTGAAATATATTTAAAATACCTTATAATACCAAACTCGTTTTCACAAACTCGTAATCTTTATAAATCTTTCAAACCCCTTTAAATTGTTGGTAAAACCTTAAAAATTGTTAAAGATCTTGAAATTTTTCGGAACTTTTTAAAAATACTTTAAAACATTTCAAATTTTTTGAAACCTCTTGAACCTTTATAAGCATTTAAAATTTTTTAGGAATTTTTAAAACTCCCCTTGAATCTTTAAAACCCTTTGGAATCACTTAAAAGTATTGCAAAATATTAAACATACCGTAAGATATTTCAAATCCTTTACAATATTTAAAATCTCTTGAAATTTTTGTAAGCTCTTAAAAATTATCTGGAATTTTTCAAAATACCCTTAAAATCTTCAAAATCCTTTGAAATACCTTAAATTTATTTAAATCTACTAAAAATTCCTTCAATTTTTCAAAATACCCTAAAATATTTCAAATACTTTAAATTCCTTTGAATTCCCATGCAAATTTTTACAGCTTTTTGAAATTGTTAGATATTGTTAAAAGTACCCTTTAATCCTTAAAATCCGTTGAAATCACTTCAAATTATTGAAATCTATTTTAAAAACCCCAAAAACTTTTTAAACCTTTGAAATCACTCTAAATTATTGAAATCAATTAAAAATTCCCAGGAATCTTTTAAAATGTCATAAAATTAGGAAATTCGTCAAAAAAAATTGGCAAAACTTGAAATTTTGTAAAGTTCTTAAAAATTACTTGGAGTTTTCCAAAATACCCTAGGCTTTAAAATCATTTGGAATACCTTCAATTTTTAAATTCAATTTATTCAGAAAAAAGGTCTTCTCCTTTCACTCTGCCGGGATGGAAAAAAGAATGGAGATCTTTTTTTTTTTTTGAATAAATTGAATTTTTAAAAAATTTGAATTTATATCTCCATCTAGCCTGTGATGAAGAAAAAAATTTTCTGTATTAGAGGATATAGCTTTGATTGATATTGTAGATTTCCATTATTCACAGTATGTGCGATAGGATTTCTCATTGGATCGATAGTTACCATCTCCGATGATAATAAAGATTCCTATGAAAAATACCTTCAATTTATTGAAATCTAGTAAAAATTCTTTGGAATCTTTCGAAATACCCTGAAATATTTCAAATATTTTAAGTTCTTTTGAAATTCCATGGAAATCTTTACAGATCTTTAAAATTGCCTGGAATTTTCAAAAGTACCCTTTAATAATCCTTAAAATCTTTTGAAATCACTTCAAATTATTGAAATCTATTTAAAAACCCCAAAAATCTTTATAAATCTTTGAAATCGCTTCAAATGATTGAAATTTTTTAAATGTCATAAAATTTGGAAATTCCTACAAAATTTTAGCAAAAACTTGAAATTTTGTAAAGCTCTTAAAAATTACTTAGGATTTTACAAAATACTCTAAAGTATTTAAAATCCTTTTGAATACCTTCAAGTTATTGAAATTTAGAAAAAATGCTTTGGAATTTTTTAAAATACCTTAAAATATTTTAAAAGCTTTGAAACCATTTGAAATCCCGTGAATATTTTTACAGCTTTTTAAAATCCTTGGAATTTTTTAAAATACCCTCAAAGCCTTAAAATCCTTTGGAATCCTATTAAATTACTGAAATCAATTGAAAATTCCTTGGAATCATAAAACAAACACTTAAGATATTTAAAGTCATTTAAAATCCTTTGAAATTTCTTAAAATTTGCTACGGCTTTTGAAAATTTCCTGGAATTTTTAAAAATACCCTAAAATATTTCAAAACCTTGGAAATTATTTGAAATTGTCGTCATACGGATTTCTGACGTAGCCTACGAAACCCTAAAAATAAAAGGTCTCTGCAGATGTGAATGTATAATGGGACTGAAACAATGAAGGAAACTCAATTCTAAGTTTAAAGTAGACATTTGTGTCCACATGAAAAGGGCTCTTATGGTTGAAATGGAGTTGCGTATAGTTCCATATAGCCGGATAAATTCCCGGCATTAAAAGCCCAAGAAGAGCCCTTCAAGTAGGAAAACGACGTACTGGGACATTTTTGAATTTGCAACTTGAGAAAAACGCATCTAAAGTTGTCGAGTGCCACAAGCGCACATTTTATCCTTCTTTTTTTTTAACATAAAATATATCTACTTTCGGTTGCTTCCGAGACTCAAATTTTATTGGAAATTGTTGTCAATTATAATTATAATGAGTAAAAAATGCCTCCAGCCAGAATGTGCTCTCAAAAAATGTTCCTTCAATCCGGTATGGTCTAGTGGCTAGGATACCTGGCTTTCACCCAGGAGGCTCGGGTTCGATTCCCGGTACCGGAATTTTTTGCTTTTCGATATTTTCTCCTTTATACGTCAATTAGATATCAAATGAAATATTTTTGAACCTATAATTATTTGGCTTTATTCAAAAGATAAGGGAGCTACCCCATACAGATGGATAATAGGGGGGGGGGGGGGGGTCAGAAATTTGAAGATTAAGTTTTTTAAGTTGATAAAGGAGAGCTTCAACATAGCTTAGTTCTGTTGCAATGAGAATAACCTTAGTTTAAACTAGTATAGGTTAAGCTTAGATTAGGTAAGATTAGGTTAGCCCACTTTAGCTGAGCATAGCTTAAACTAGACTTAGCTAAGTTTAGTATTTTTAGTTCCACGCCAGGCGCGGATCCAAATAGGGGCGACCAGGCTGTTTGCCCCCCCCCCCCCCGCCCCAGGTTCAATTCAAATTATGTTTTTTATTTTCTTAAGCGGAGGGAGAAGTACAACCCTTAGATGCCCCCTACTCAAAACATCTACAAGTTAAATATAAATAAGCTTAGTATAACAATTATTTTATTTATATTGTTTGTCACTTATTTGTCTTATTTGTTGTATTCATTTTATTTACTTTTTTGTTTTATTCATTTAAATCGATTTATTTGTTTCATTTTATTTCATTTTACTTCATTTGATTTAATTTTATTTCAGTTAATTTCATTTCATTTTCGTTCATTTTAGCTCATTTTATTTCATTTTTTTCATGTCATGTCATATTATTTCGTCTCATTTCATTTCATTTTACTTCATTTTATTTTATTCAAATTTGTTTCATTTTATTTATAATATTTATTTATTTTTATTTATTCATATTTATTTCTATTCGCAAGAATAAGCTGAGCATAAGAATTATTTTACTTATTTTATTTGTCGATTGTTTGTTTTATTTATCATTTTTGTCTATTCGTCTTATTTCTTTTCTCTATTGCATTTTATCACATTATATTTCATTTTATATCATTTGATCTCATTTTATTACATTTCATTTTATTTTATTCAATTTTATTACAATTTATTTCATGTTACTTAATTTTATTTAATTTAATTTAATTTTATCTCATTTTATTCCTATTTACTTCCCTTTTTTCATTTTGCCTTATTTTATGTCATATTCTTTCATCTTAGCTAATGTTTGTTCCTTTCCGATCATTTATTTAATTTTAGTTCATTTTAGTGCATCTTAATTCATTTCATTTTATTGTCCTTAATTTTATTTTATTTTAATGTATTTCGACTTATTTCTTTGTATGTATTTTTATTCCTATTTACAAAAAAAGCTTAGCAAAGCACATATTTTATTTATTTTACTTGTCATTTATTTGTTTTATTTATCGTTTTTGGTTATTCGTTTTATTTGTTTAATATGTTGCATTTGATCTCATTTTATTTCATTTCATGTCTATTCATTTTTTATTCATATTTATTCATATTTACAAGAATAAACTTAGCATAAAAATTACTTTACTTATTTCATTTGTCAATTATTTGTTTTATTTATTTCAATTGATTTTATTTATATTATTTGCTTATTTGTTTTATTCGTTTCAATCGTTTTCTTTGCTTTGTTTCATTTCATTTTATGTCATTTTATTTCATATTATTTCAGTCTTTCTCATTTTATTAATATTTTACATTTATTTCTATTTACAAGAATAAGGTTAGCATGACAATCATTTTACTTATTTTATTTCTCAATTATTTGATTTATTTATAGTTTTTATTTATTCACTCTATTGAATTTTATTTCACCTTATTCAATTTTATTTTGATGTCCGTTAATTTCTTTTCATTTATTTCTATTTACAAGAAAAAGCTCAGAATAAAAATTATTTTACTTACTTTATTTTTTTAATTCATATTATTTGCTTATTTTCTTTAATAGTTTTCTTTGTTTTATTTGTTTCACTTTATCTTATTTCAGTTTGTTCCATTTCATTTCAATTCATTTCATGTCATTTCATTTCATTTTATTTTACTTAATTCTTTCTCATTTTATATACATTTATATACATTTATTTCTATTTATTTCTGTTTACAAGAATAAGGTTAGCATAAGAATTATTTTAATTATTTTATTTCTCAATTATTTGATTTATTTGTTTAATCTATTGCATTTAATTTCATATAATTTTATATCTATTCATTTCTTTTTATATATTTTTATTTACAAGAATAAGCTTAGCATGACAATTGTTTTACTTATTTTTTTATTTTGATATTATTTGCTCATTTGTTTTAATCGTTTTCTTTGTTTTATTGGGTTTGCTTTATTTTATTTCATTTTAGTTCAATTTCGTTCATTTTAGTTCATTTCACTTAATTTTATTTCATCATTGGTCATTTTATTTCATTTTACTTAATTTTATCTTATTTCATTTTATTCAAATGTATTTCTATTTATTTATGTGTATTTGTTTCTAATTCTGTTCACAAAAAAAGGTTAGCATAACAATTATTTTAGTTATTTTGTCAGTTATTTGTTATTGTTATTTGGTGAAGGGAATCAGCGTGTGTGGAAGGAGAAAGGGCATTGAGTGCGGAGATCAGGTGTGAAGGAAGAAGGGTGAGTGTAGGCAAGGGTGTAAAGGTTGAAAGTGAGGTGTGTGAAAAGGAAATTGGAGTGTACGAAAGTTTTGAG
>CAKNXH010079109.1:0-15585 GCA_932178445.1 Andricus quercusramuli | reverse complement strand
ACTTTATGCCCAATTAATGAAAAAAGGTACAATTATTGAATTCATAACATTAAAAATATAATAAATAATAAATATTTGTTCTTATTTTCTTTAAATTTGACACTTTTTAATGATTTAAGAACTTTCAGCATCCTGTTATTCCTCTTGACCTCCGCCCCAGTCTCTTCCAACAGTCAGCTCAGTCCTGAAAGCATCTGACGTGGTGTTTTTGCATTAAATTTGGTTTAATACGATTACTCAACTGAGAATGAGAAACAACACAAAGGCAGTCACTTATTTTATTTATTTTTACTATAAAAAAACGGAAGAACTTTGTAAAAATAGTCTGATTTTACGAAAGCGTCATCGGACTCGACTTCAAGAAAAAATGGCGTGCGCGACTGCTTTAGTGCAGACAACAGAGCCCGTCTGCGGCGTTGCGGCTCGCGCAGTCGCACACGTTTACTAATACAGGCGGGTTATTCAAAATTACAAAATGCTAAGTTTAAAACAAATGTTTATTTATTGTTGTTTTACTTGAAAATGTTATCGGTATGCGTATTTTATGATTTGCACCGCGCTTCTTATCACAATTATCCTGATTCATATTTATTTCTAACCGGATGCAGTTTAAAATAAATTTAGCGATGTAAGTAGCAGCAGACCACAGCCGACATTTTAACTCTCTACTGCCCTCTATCGACATAACTGGGGTTACTTTTTGTTTTCAGAATCCAGACTGGTTTGCTCCGATAGAGCTCACTATGGGCATTCTATGGGTAAGCCCAATTTAAGCCCAATTAAGAACAATCAAGCACTGATCGGCTTTATCAACATAAGTTTTGATAATTAAAACTTCTGAATAATTGGAAAAGCTTCACGATTTGGGTGGAATTGAATCCACTTACGCATATTATCAAAATAATATGTTAATTAATGTAGAACGTCCACTATCGGCGTTCTATGGGTATGCCCAATGTCAGCGCAATCAAGAAATCAAACACTGATGTGCTGTATTAACCTAAGTTTTGATAATAAAAAAATCTGAATAAATGTAAAAGTTTCAGGATTTGTATGGGATTGCATCCACGTACTCATACCACGTACTCATATAATAAAAATGATCTGTTAATTAATGCAGAACGTCCAATATGGGCGTTCTATGGGTATGCCCAATCAAGACACCAAACACTGATCGGATTTATCAACATAAGTTTTGATAATAAAAAAATCTGAGTAAATGTAAAAGTTTCAGGATTTGTATAGGATTGCATCCACGTACTCATATAATAAAAATAATCTGTTAATTAATGCAGAACGTCCACTATGGGCGATCTATGGGTATGCCCAATGTAAGCCCAATCAAGACGCCAAACACTGATCGGCTTTATCAACATAAGTTTTGATAATAAAAAAATCTGAGTAAATGTAAAAGTTTCAGGATTTGTATGGGATTGCATCCACGTACTCATATAATAAAAATAATCTGTTAATTAATGCAAAACGTCCACTATGGGCGATCTATGGGTATGCCCAACGTAAGCCCAATCAAGACGTCAAACACTGATCGGCTTTATTAGAATAGATTTTGATCATTAAAAAGTCGGAATAATTGGAAAAGTTTCAGGATTCGGGTGGGATTACATCTACTTACTCATATACTTAAAATAATCTGTTAATTAATTTCACTTTTTGTTATCTGGGCTAACCAGTTGGGGCCCAATTGGCGCCCAATTATAAGTTGGGCTAATTTGGGCCGATTTCCACATGGGAAATTATTGAAATGTATTGAAACTACTGCAATATATAATTCAAATGCTTCAAAATCTTTTCAAATCTCTTACCATTTTTTAGACATTATAATTTGCAAACTTTTTTGAAATCCCCCCTTTAAGCTATTGAAATCAATAGAAAATTCCTTGGAATCTTTCAAAATATCCTAAAACCTTCGAAATTCTTTTAAAATTTTGGTAATACCTTGAAATTAAATTTTTTTTGAGAAATACTTGAAAATAATTTAAATCCTAAGAAATTCCTCACGACTTCTGAATGTACTCTTTGAAATCCATTAAAATATTATACCTTAAATCCCCTGAAATTACGTGAAATGTGATAATATTTCCTGAAATCCTAGCAAATTTATTCAAATAACTTAAAATCTTCGGAAATCTCACAAAATACCTTAGAATCTTTGAAAATTTCTTAAAACCTTACGTCCTATAAAATCGTATCTTCAAAAATTCCAGGAAATTCTTTAAAACCCCATGAAAATTATGTCAAACCCTTCTCGAAACCCCTAAAAGCATTCAAATCCGCGGAACTTCCTTGGAATCTTTCAAGATGAACTACAATATTTTACATCCTTTTAAATATTTTCAAGTTATTAAAATTTACTTAAACAAATTTAGGACCTTTTAAAATACCATGAAATATTTCAAAAGAATTCAAAAAAATTTAGAAATAGACCTGAATTCAGTAATGCTTATTGGTTAATCCATGGACTGATTTATTGAAAGAAAAGTGACTAAAGTGAACTTTTCATTTTAAAAAGTGACTCTATCTTCAAAAATGACTAAAAGGTGATTTGAGAAAAAATAGTGACTGAAAGTGACTATGTGCGGCAGCCCGGAGTATTCTTGACACTTACTTAAAAGTGCTTCTTACATATATTCCCTGACTTTTGCAAATGTTTTTTTTTTAAATCCCTGACTCTTCTTTGACCTAAGCAATTCCCTGAATTTTCCCTCATTTCCAGGTTTTCCCTGACCTGCGGCCATCCTGTCACTTTGCATTAATGCCAAGATTGACGTAATTTTAGTTTTGAAAACAGCCAAGTTGTAAAGGACAAGAATGTTAAAGCGTCCAGCTTTTTTTCTACACCGAATGATTTTGATCATGCAAGCATTATAATTGCCAATATTCTCCAATTATTGAAGCTAGATATTTCAACACGGGTGGTCGTTTATGAGATACCCAGCAGAGCCAAGAAACTCATCTCATATCTCAAACAGGGGAGTAACTATTCGCCATTACTCGAATGCTATAAAAAGTCGAACCTCGCTATGGTATAAATAAATAGTAGGAAGTGATTTCAACATTTAAGTAGTTCAGAAAAGCAGAAAAAGGAGAGAAAATGGAGCAACAAAGAGAAGGTTATGATAATAAGAAAGATTACATTGCGAATTCCCGAAGACATAAAATTTCTTGGGCACTAAAAAGGAGCTTGCATAATAATTAAGTGGAGAGTTAAGGTCGCGTGTTTATTTGATCTTTACTGCGTACAACGTATCTCAGTGATAATGTTATTTTTACACTGCTAAAGACGATTAGCGTCGTCAGTATTTTTTATTAGTCATTAGAAATCGACGAAGGATCGATAAACAGGTTTACGGACTGCACAATCTCCCCGAGACCTTCCTTAGGATCGAAGTACCTATACATACATGCGGTTAGATGACATCATAAGTTTTCGTTTTTACTTTTATATACATAAAGTCTACTACTCTACAGGCTGAGTTGAATGCATCTAAGCTAATTTTAATTCGTTAATTAATTCCAATTTACGATCAGTTTATAATTAAATTATGCAAGTTATTTCTGAGCACAACAATATTTTAGAATTGTAACTCATCGTTGAATAATTCATTCACTTTTTTTTTAACAGTAATAATTTTTCAGTTGCTTGGGCCGTTCATAAATTACGTAAAGGATCATTTTTAAGTGTTCATCCATATGTGGTAAAATAAAAGAAACTTTCCCAATTAAAAATAGATTTTAAAATACTTAAAAGTACATGTGAGATTTTTAAAGTAGAAAGTATGACTGTCAAAGAGAAAAATATTTTCAATTTTTACCACAATTAAAGTTGTCTAATAAACCAGTTTCAGCGAAAGACGGTTACGTCGAACGAATCATATAAAATTAAAAACTTTAAGCGTTATTAAAACCCAATTCTTTTTCGCACTATATTAATAACCTCATATTAATTAATAGGTTCTTACGCGAAATGATCGTTTCTTCGAATTTGCAGACTTCGTAGGAGACAAATTAGATTAGATTGATCTATAGATGCAAAGTTGAAATTAAATAGGCGTTATAAAGTCGAATTCATTTTTATCGAAATCTGGTATTT
The DNA here is from genome assembly GCA_932178445.1 of Andricus quercusramuli. NCBI lineage: Eukaryota > Metazoa > Arthropoda > Insecta > Hymenoptera > Cynipidae > Andricus > Andricus quercusramuli. Next base: position 11,474 of record CAKNXH010079109.1, on the reverse strand, counting down.
ATCTCGTTCTTTCCTTTAAAATGTCAAGAAATCACGAATTTCCATAATCTTACACCCCATATTTTTCTTGCTTTCGCTTCGCATGCAAGAAATGTAAAAGCGCCGATGTAAGCATGCATTTTTCGAAGAATCGCGTAACTGAATAATTTGAGCTCGTGGATCTTGGATTAAAATAATATATCCCGCATCATTACACCTTCGCGAATAAGCATACTACTTTACAAATTATTCTATATCGTGCGAGAGAATTATGTGTAAATAAGTGGAAATCGCCTTGTTCGCGGTACCAGTTATGCAGAGAACGTGCAGAAAAAAAACAGACAGGAAAAAGAAACATCGGTAGAAGGCATTTCTACCGCCTGCAACGAACCACAAGGACGCCGATACATCAAAAGTTGTAATGAACGTGTTGATCATTACACTGGTATTGATCTCGCACTCACATACATTTCACCTACAATCGCGGATTACGAAAGCAATCTACGGTGTGTTTTCCAAAGCAAATATCAATTTTCATTATAAAAATCAAGGACTCCATTTTTTATACGCACTCCATTATGTAAATTGGTATATATTGTTACATTTCAATTAATAGAACTTCTGACAATTTTTAGAACACACTCTGCGTCAGTTCAAAAAATTTAAAACATTTTTGATACTTCTACTTATTATTTTTTGTTTTGAATAAGCAAGTAAGGAAGCAAATATAAGGGAATGTTTTTCATTCTTTCAAAATGCAAATCTGAAAATATATGCATGTCTGCTTACTCATGCATTCTATGAGAATTGGTTGCGTGTATATAGTCAAGAAGATGATAGTTTGGCGAAGAGGACGGAGTAGGGCGAAGGAGAAAGAGGGGAAAACAGGGCGATGAACGAAGAAAAAAGTGGGAGGGGGCGAGAACGGGGCCCAGGTTCATGGGTCCGGGCCCGTTGGAGGACGAGTTCAAGGACAACGACGAGTCCTCACTGCCGCCATTGATTCTACGTCAAGAATCGAAAGAAATCGCCGAGATCGGTTGCTCGAGATATGGCCCCAGCATATTTTCTCCCTAGCATGTCAAGTGGCCTGTGCCCAATGTGTACAAATGTGTATATGCTTATAATCTTACATGACCATTGCACGCGCAACCTTGCCACGACGCATGCACACAAGGTGCACGATTCGCGACCTTTAACCTTCCCAGGAACGTGGGTATCGAAAATCAGTCCCACTTTATTTCTAGTTGAAGAAAAAATCAGTCCCAGTTCACTCAACTCTATTTTTAATATAAAAAGTGTTTAATAATTTTAAAGATGACCGGTACTGGAGATAAGGATTTAAAAATAATCGACGGCCCTGAATGCGAGCTTTCGAAGGTCGAAGTTCCTCAGAATTTTTCAGAGAAGCTAATTTTTCGCGAGATCTGCTGATTGCAAAATTCTTTGAAGCTACAGGCAGAGTGGCTATCCGAGGGGTGGGTTTATTTACTTGTTTGCTGACTGCCGGCGCGTCATTTATATGAAAACTATTTTATTGCAATCGCCACATACCGGACGCACCGGTTATCTATTCTCGTTAAAAGGAATACATTTTTAAGGATCGAATCTGCCTGTGATTGTTATTTACATGCTCGATCGCTCACTCCTGACTCCCGAGCAACTTGTCGAGGACGCGTTTACTCTCGGCGTCATTTTGATCAGATTAGATCGCTTTGCTCCCTTATATGTTATACATTAATCTTTCATTTTTATAGAATTGAAAAAAAGACTTACTACACTTTACCTCAAGGTATCAGCTGTCTTCAAAAGTTACTTAAAAACCATTTGTCTAGGGCTGAGAACTCACCTGTAACAGAAAAAGAGGAACTATTTTAGCACGGGTATTGAGATACAAAGTTAATACTGAATGATGGTATTTCAGATAGTCTTGACTCTTGATGTTTTGAAGGAGCTGTGTCCTTTGTTCAGAGACAAAGGTGTTGGTAGACTTCACACATTTATGTATAGAGGGAGGAAATAAGTAATCGACTTTGTGTAATGTACTGCCTGTGGAAAACAACGGGAATCAGTGCCGCTGGATGAAGAGGATGACCAATTGGTAATCATTCGCCATTTTCGGATTTTTTTTGCTTATGCTTGCAAGTGGACAAGCCTTTAAAAGGTGTTCTCCAGAGGAAACGAGGCACTTACTTTCAATCCCAACCACCACGTCCAGCATTTACAATTTATGGAGACCATTTGCATTCTAAACTCATCTCCGGCTCGCTCGGCGCTCGGCTTATATTGCGCGATTACGCCTCGATGAAAACGAAATCTGGTCACGGTTCGCAGTGACTGTATGAAAACAAAAAATTCTCTTTGTGAAGAGCACATTCACAAGCAAAGATAATACAATCAACGAATAACAAAAATTCAAACGAAACAAAAGAAAAATAAACAAGAGATAAAAATAAATGAATTCAAAGATTTGTACACGGACTACTTATACAACCATTAGGCCTTCCTTCCCATTTATCAAGCTCTTTCAAGCAAAACACCTCTTAGAATTAAATGTCGCCTTTTTATCCGCAAAGATGATCAGAACTGACGTTTTCGCGTCAGGATTCCTCTTTCTCAAAAACCACCTCTTCCACCTTCCCTTCGCGACGGCCTTCGCCTCGAGGAAGAACCTAACCTTTTTGCGAGAAAGATGAGCATAGGGCGATCCCTTCCACATATAGGGTGAGCGCAAAATTAAGAAATAAGCTTAAAAAATGCAGACTTTATTAGTCTTCAAGCTTTTATATTTTCTATTAGAGCCTATCAATAACAGTCATTCCAATCACAGCAATTGTACGAGGTGTATCTATTATATTTCCATGCCACGTTTATGCTTGATCCATTGCCATGGGAATTTTATTACGTATAATAGCAGTTGAACGCGATTATTAGCAGTTATGGAATGATGCTTCTTTTATAGATCGGCACTTTCTATTCGCACTTATCCAACACTAATGATTTCAGATTTTGAGGTCAGTATGCGTCACAGTTAAATCTATTTCTAAACTAAATCGAACCATCAATAGGATTCTGCTTATTAAATGATTAGCAGATTAACCAATAACCAATGAGCATCTGTTATCTCTAGAATCAACACCATATTGTGGTTGCACCTTCTCTTTAGTTCTATTTTTGTTATATAATACTGTATTCAGTCATATTGGCACTCAATATACTCAATTGATTGAGGAGTACAACCACATCCCACAACTTCCATATTAAACGATATACCTTCTTAGTGATACAACAATCTCAGAAACATCATCCTATGGGTTGAAGACCCGCGATTGCAATCATCCACCCACATCATCTTAAATCCCTCGGTCAGCAATCTCAGGTACTATTCGGAGGAAAGTGCAGCAATCTCTCCTTCTAAGAAGAATAGCTCAATTTTCCTTTCCACCAAGAATCGGAAGCCACCCTGTATATATGTTAGGGAATACCTTGGCGTGGCCGAGGGCAATAAAGCACAGTTGCGTATGGTTCGGGCATAACCGGTGGAAACTGCTGCTGCTGCTCCTGCCGTTCCTCAATTTTGTACCTGCCGATGTATGGGTGCGTGTTTTTTTTATTCCTCTCTATATGTATACGCTTGTATGTACACTTATGTGTTTGTTGTGGCTGCCTTTACGTGTTTTTGTGTGCGATTATGAGTTTCCAGGTGTATGTGTGCGCAGAAAGGGAAGAGTGAACGTAATCGGAGGAACGAGGAGTGGCGCGTCCACTCGAGAGGAAACGCAAGGACGCTTGCATATACACACCCATAGAACACAAAACCCCATAGACACAAACACATAAACACTTTCGCAAGCTGGGCATCGAGTACAACGTACGTCATAAAGCCCACGCACTCACAGTCGATACCCTCCAACACACGTGAGACCATGTAACATTTATACAACCGCATGTTAATTTCACACAACCGTATGTAAACTACGAACGCCACACATCATCAGCTTGTAGAATTTATAGTCCGATTTTTTCCATCTTTGCTCAGCTGCAGAGTGCACAACCTACTAGAGACGCTAAATCCTCTCCCATTAATTATTATCTTCATGCCTAATGTATTACTCTTCTTGTTGTGTTCCTTCCGCTACTGGAACATGTTCAGAAATATGTATATTGTATATGTATCTAGCAGAATTCATTAGCAAGCGTGTATTCCAAAAACTAGCGTTTAATCTAAATCTAATAACCAGAGCTGCGGATTCTCATACAAATCTGATCCCTAATAGTAGGCAATTTGACTAAATCGTATAATCCGAGGTCTTGATGGTCTGCAAACCTCTGAATCAGCTAATCTCAAATTCAAATCCTTTCCATCTTGCACATTTCCGCAAGCCACATCCTAACAAATCTCAATTGGATGTTCTTCGACGACGATAACTATCACTAGTCTCTCAAGAGATCAGTTTCACTTCCAAGAACACCAGGAGATGCTGATCGTTCTAAGATCAAGGGTTGACTTCTGGTATTAACACGTACAGACTCACACTCGCATTCCAAGCCATTTTCTACTCGCAATTGACTCTGACGCTCATGAGGCTAAATAGGCAACATCTCACCTTGGAGATCAAGTCAATTCCAGTCAGAGGATACACAGGCTGCACCACATTTCTGTCAATTTCGAGACACTGCAATCAATCGTATGAAATTCGCGAAAGCATCCAAGAGGAAATAGAAATCGATTTCCTACCTAGTTGTGAGAAAGGAATTCGCGGCGAACTCGTTGGAATCTGCTCGAGACAACTCTGAGGAAATCTAGATCTATTGACATCAGCCACAAGCTGAATAATTCTGACAAGTTTCTGACTTAATGAAAAATTTGTGGTAACTTTTTGTATGAAACATCAGCGAAATTCAGCTGCTAATTAGTAAATAGTCCCTGATCAGCAACTAAATTTCGCTACTTCAGCAGCGTATATACGCTAATTTGAATTAGAGGTATAATTATCACTGATTCAGATTTAGAGAGTAGAGCATGTGTGAGTACTAAACAATCGCCTACCGATTTAGAGACTCTCATATCACTGTTAAAAAAATCTGATCGAAATTTAATATACATGTGAGTAAAGTCATTTGCATGCACATATATATATATATATATAATTAAAAACAAAGTTAAACAACCACCGCAGGGTACCACTAAGAGCAACTGCCATCTTGAAAAAATGTCAATGGCCCCCAGTAGAACCGCGGTAAAATACACCTATGGCCACGTCTCACATCCGTGAGATGGGTGGTCACAGGGCACGACGAAATCACAACGACAGGCCGGCGAAACCCTCGTGTGTCTTGAGGACACGAAGCGACCCAAGGATGACAGCTTTCTGCATCCATCTCGCAAGTGCCTTGGCATATTTTTGGCACGCGGGTATGGCTTTGAGGTTACGAACCAGTGATAGTTTAGCACCTCCGAGAGCACCTATCACAAGGACAATTACTCGTACCGAATATTTTGGGTACAGTCGTTGCAGCTCTCTTTTAAGGTCTTGATACCTCTCCTCTTTTTCACGAATATCACGAATATCGTTCGTTTCTCGAAGTCTTGGAGAACAATGTCAGGCCTCGAGTGCGCAACGGAGACTGCTGCCCGAAAATCGTAGTTCCAGAAAATCTGGCACTTCTCGTTTCGGACAATTGACTCTATATCCCTTGGAGCGTTCGGCAGGGCAGGGTCGCGACCAACACCGTAAGAGCGACAAAGGTGGTAATAAAGTACTCTTAGGGCCGCATTATGTCTATAGATATACGTTGTTCCTGCGTGGGTCGGACACCCCGATAGTATACGTTCTAGGTACTCAGCGTGTGCATGACACGCTCTGCACCTATCACTGGGAACTTCTTGACATAAAATGCGGGCGCGGTATGCTAAGGTGGAGATTACACCGTCCTGGCATGCGAAAATAAAGCCCTCTGTACCTGAATTGAGCCCTGATGATTTGAGGAAAGCAAAAGTTTGCTCCTTCGACAAGGACTGTTTTTCTACATTTCTGTGAAAGTTTCCGTGCATTTGCTTGTCGAGTAGCTCTTGGTGAAATTTTCCAACCTCTGCTTTCTTTACTTCGGCTTTTAGACGTGAAGCATCTAGATGGAGTAATGCACTTTCCTCACTTCTGATGTTAAAATTCAGGCCAAGGGTCTCGGCAGCTTGCTCCGCGGCTTTGTAAAGGAACGCCCCTTCGCCAATCATCTCGTGGTTTCTGACCATCTTTAGGAGAGGATCTCTGCCATTCGCAACGATGTAAGCTGTACTCAAAACAATTCGGTTATGAAGACACTGGAGATTCAGAAGTCCGCGTCCGCCTTGCTGGCGTGAAATGTATAATCGCGGAACTGACGAATTGATATGCAAGCTTTTATGCATATGCATGATCTTACGCGTGGTGACATCAAGGGCCTTAAGCTCGTTCTTCGTCCATTGAACCACCCCAAACGAGTAGAGTAGAACCGGGACGGCAAGCATGTTAGTCGCAGATACCTTGTTCAACGCCGACAGATTGGAAGACCAAATCTGTCGAAGAAGATGCTTGTATCTGCTTCGGAGAGACTCCTTCACTGATGTTACGTCCTGAATGCGGCTTTGAGGCACGCCCAGGTATGTATAGGTCTCTCCAGTGTTAAGATGTCTAATAACACTTATATCCACAAGCTCAGGGTCCTTGGGAACGCCAGTAATCTTTCCTTTCTTCAAATGAATTTTGGCACACTTGTCCAAACCAAAGTCCATCCCAATCTCTCCTGTGTAGTTCTTGACGATATTTAAAGCAGTTTGAAGTTTGCTTTTACCAGCGGCATAGATCTTCAGGTCATCCATATAGAATACATGAGTGACCTTATGCTCACGCTGATTAGTGTCGCCACAGAGGTATCCAGGAGAATTTCGTAGTGCAAGAGATAGAGGCAAAAGTGTGATGCAAAAAAGCAAAGGGCTCATACTATCCCCTTGAAAGACGCCCCTCTGGAAGGTGACGTTGTTCGTCGTCAGACGATAATTCCTAGATGAGATGGTAAATCTAGTTTTCCAAAGAGGCATCAATCTCTCTATGCATCTCACTATGTGTGGATGTACCTTCAAGCTTTCCAACAGACAGATGATAAGTCTATGAGAGGTTGAATCAAAAGCTTTCCGGTAGTCAATCCAGGCCATTGACAGGACGCGCTGATGGACTGTAGCGTCTTTACAGACACACCTGTCAATCAGCAGGTTCTCTCGACAGCCTGCTACACCTTTTTTCGAGCCACGTTGTTCGTACATCTCTCGCCATACAGGCTCAATTCGTCGAACAATCCTGTTGTTTAGGATAGCTGTAAAAATCTTATACAGTGTGTTCAAACAAGTTATTGGCCTGTAATTCTCTGGTTTGGACAAGTCGCCTTTTTTCGGTAGGAGTATAGTGCGTCCTAACACTAGCCACTGCGGAATGGGCATCTCCGACTTTAAATATGAGGTGAATATGCGGGCCAAATGTTGGTGTGTAGAAGTAAACTTCTTCCACCAAAAGTTCTTGATACAATCTGGTCCAGCACCGGAAAAGTTCTTCGTGCCTCTAAGTGCTTTTTTCACCTCTTCGGCAGTGACTGATGGGCACTCCTCCTCAGATTTTATGAGGCTGTCGCAAAACTCCTTGAAGCGGATGATATTGTCAGTATCTTCCTTCAACTCTAGTGTTTTCGGGATCTTGTACACCTCTCTCCAAAAAGTCTCTACCTCCTTGGGCTTGGGAGGATTTTTTACAAAAACAGGGGGATCACTGAAGAGGCGCGATGGGTCAGCGAGAAACTGTTGATTCTCTCTGATCCATCTCTCCCTCTTCTGTATCCTCCTCCTTGCGTCAGATAACAGCCTTATTTTGTCAACAATATGCTGCTTGATTGTCAGCAGCTTTGACTTGTTTAGTGTGTGATTCAAGGTCCTTAGTTCTTGGGCGAACTTTCGAACCCTTTCCGTGAACGGTCTACCAGATGTTATGTAGTCAATCACACATTGAACACGGGACGCATTCTGTCTTGCCCATCCAATTTTCTTGTTCAGTTGATGCAAGCGTCTTCTTGTCTTTTGATCCATCGTCGGTTTGAGCCTTCGATTTGAATCAGCCAAAGCTCTCGCAGCACCATAAACTGAGCAATTGATGGTCCAGAGGTCGGACTCTTGCGAGATATCTCCACAAAGGGAGGCATCCATTTCAGCCAGATCTTGGGGCTTAAGAGGAACTTGCATGTTGATGTTCCTCCTTGTACTGAAATTGCCATCATCTTCAAGAAGGTGCCTACTTTCTGCGGTTGGTCTTAATGTCGTTTCATCTTCGTCTGCAGCTTGTTCAAGCAGCGGTTGAGGAAGCGCTCCGCGTACATATCCATTTTTGCGGAGGTAGTCGGCTTGATTTCGCAAAGACTGATGCGAAACGTGTTGAAGCTCTGGGTGTTTCTGGCACCACAGAGTATGCATACGCGCCATAAAGCCTCCACGAACAGGGATAATACTGGCATCGTAGCAGTCTAACACATCATTCTTAAGTTGATCCGTCCACTCAATGTGGGCGTTTCGCCGGTTCGTCGTTGTGTTTCCATCTAAATTATTTTCAGCACCCCGAACTCTAGGATGATCGGCATTGTTTGCCGATCCATTGTCGGGTGCTCTGCGCGTTCGATCGTTTTGAACCGCATCTACAACATTTTGGTGGTTTTTTGGTTTCATTGTTGTTCCCACGAGCAGCTAGGGAAAGGGTTCGTCCATCCTTGTAGAGCCCCGCGTGCAAGGATAAGGCTATTACTCTGAGACATCGCCCGATATCCCAGGGTCACCGTTAAAGACACCTCACCCAGGTGCCATGCAGCTTTCGGCACGGTTCGCACACCTTCGCTTAGGGGTTATTCCTTCGGGACCATCCCTGAACAATTGTCCGCGACTGCTTATTAATTATTGTACCCATATTCAGCAGAAACCCTTGGTACGGGGACCCTCTATCCGCAACCCGAGGACGCGTTCGGTGGCTTTGTCATAAGCCCTTCGGTTCTATTCCAAGGGAATCGAAACCGAAACCGAATGTATATGTATATATATATATAATTATACCATTAACCAATATCCCTTTCGGGGTAGGCGTGACTTGATCGGTTGGAAAATAGTGAATAGGTATATGGGTATGAAGTATGTCGGTATATGGGTATAAGGCATATTGGTATATAGGTGTGAGGTATAGATGTTTCAGATTGATCTAGAATTCTCGTGTTATTTATTCAAATGACACGTTCATTCCGCAACACTGATCCGACCCAGGTTGCTGATCAATCTCTTTAGCGATCACCCCAAGTGAGGAGCCTCACAAAGTTGTTATATGCATGGTTCCCCACTTGGGCCCATTAGTATCCAAGGTCTTTGTTTCAGTCATCATTCACTCCATTGTCACTTTGTTTACAAACTATTTGTCGCCACACTTTTCTGTCCTGGCATACTACTCTAGCTTCCTTTACGTCCATGCATTTTTTCATGCAAGCTCTCGTGTTTCTATGTATTCTTATGTCTCTTCGGATTAGTGTCTCATTCACAGATTCTAATCATTCTTTCGGCGGCCTACCTCTGGGCATTCTGCCATTTACTTTACCTTTATACACTTGCTTGGTCAGTCGTTCATCTTTCATTCTTTCAAGATGTCCGAACCACCTTAGCTGATTTCTTTCCCATATGTCAACTAGTCCTCGATTGATTCTGCCATAACAATCTCGTCATCTGCGAAAGCTAATCCACGTACCTTGACGGTTTCGAGATCTACACCTTCTTCTTCGAAGAGGGCAGTTCTCAGACACTTATCCATGAATAATTATGATAAATAGCCACGAGTACATAACGCATCCTTGCTTCACGCCTTGCATAATATCGAACCAGTCACTCAGTTTCCCATTTACCCTTACACTCGCTTTACTACCTGTATATATTGTTTTTATTGCTTGTAGGAGCCCTCCATTTACTCCATACTCTTTAAGGACTTCCCAAAGTTCACTTCTATTTACCTTGTCGAATGCTTTTTCTAGGTCAATAAATGCACAGAAAACTTTCTTTCCTACTCTCAAGCTTTTTTATGTGATCTGTCTTAGGCTAAATATCTGATCTTTACATGACCTTAATGGCATAAATCCACTTTGGACTTCCCATATCTTCTCTTCTGTAATTTCCATTACCCTACGGATAAGTATTTTTGAGTATAATATATATATATATATATATATATATATATAGTTAAAAAAAAGAGTTAAACAAACACCGCAGGGTCCTATTAAGAGCAACTGCCATCTAACAACCGTGAGATGGGTGGTCATAGAGCACGACGAAATTACAACGACAGGCCGGCGAAACCTTCGTGTGTCTTGAGGAGACGAAGCGACCCAAGGATGACAGCTTTCTGCGTCCATCTCGCAAGTGCCTTGGCATATTTTCGGCACGCGGGTATGACTTTAAGGTTTCGAACCAGTGATGGTTTCACACCTCCGACAGCACCAATCACAAGGACAATTACTCGCACCGAATATTTTGGGTACAGTCGTTGCAGCTCTCTTTTAAGGTCTTGATACCTCTCCTCTTTTCTTTTCTCCTTTGCAGTGATGTTGTATTCGGACGGAGCCGAGAATTCGATCACGAATATAGTTCGTTTCTCGAAGTCTTGGAGAACAATGTCAGGTCTCGAGTGAGCAACGGAGACTGCTGCCCGAAAATCGCAGTTCCAGAAAATTTGGCACTTCTCGTTTCGGACAATTGACTCTATATCCCTTGGAGCGTTCGACAGGGCAGGGTCGCGACCAACACCGTAAGAGCGACAAAGATGGTAATAAAGTACTCTTAGGGCCGCATTATGTCTATAGATACATGTCGTTCCTGCGTGCGTCAGACACCTCAATAGTATGTGTTCTAGGTACTCAGCGTGTGCATGACACGCTCTGCACCTATCACTGGGAACTTCTTGACATGAAATGCGGGCACGGTATGCTAAGGTTCAAATGACAACGTCCTGGCATGCGAAAATAAAACCCTCTGTACCTGAATTGAGCCCTGATGATTTGAGGAAAGCAAAAGTTGGCTCCTTCGACAAGGTCTGTTTTTCTACATTTCTGTGAAAGTTTCCGTGCATATGTTTATCGAGCAGCTGTTGGTGAAATTTTCCAACCTCTGCTTTCTTTACTTCGGCTTTTATACGGATCGACTCAATGACGACCTGCTAGAGTACTACGATAGCAGTATGGCCCCCGAGCGAGAAGGTTACATGGCACGACTGCAGGTTCTATGGTGCGAGAAACACTCAGAGCTCTCGCACTTTTCGCGTCAAGGTCTGCGAAAACATGCCGAACAACTCCGAAAAAGGGGCTATGTAAGCAGAGCGCCTACTCTACCACAGCCAGAACAAGCCGGCAACAGAGAAAGAGTGGCGACACAGAGACCAACCGCGAACAGGCATCCAATA